>CAUYPK010080147.1:0-31719 GCA_963574355.1 Loris lydekkerianus | reverse complement strand
TAGACCTGCCATTCGATCCTATAATTCCTCTACTAGGTTTATACCCAGAAGACCAAAAATCACAATATAACAAAGACATCTGTACCAGAATGTTTATTGCAGCCCAATTCATAATTGCTAAGTCATGGAAGAAGCCCAAGTGCCCCTTGACCCACGAATTGACTAGCAAATCGTGGCACACATATACCATGGAATATTATACAGTCTTAAAGAAAGACGGAGACTTTACCTCTTTCATGTTTACATGGATGGAGCTAGAACATATTCTTCTTAGCAAAGTATCTCAGGAATGGAAGAAAAAGTATCCAATGTACTCAGCCCTACTATGAAGCTAAATTATAGCTTTCACATGAAGGCTAGAACCCAACTATACCACAAGACTATGGGGAAAGGGCCAAGGAAGGGGAAGGGAGGGGGAGGTTATGGTGGAGGGAGGGTAATGGGTGGGGCCACATCTATGGTGCATCTTAGAATGGGTACAGGCAATTGCACTAATGTACACAGCTATGATTTTACAATTAAAAAAAAAAACAAAACTAAAAAAAAGCCCCAACAATTTGTATAATTTGTCCACTCAGTATAGAACTTTACGAAAGATTTCTTTTGGATAATGAAGGAATGGTGAAGTAGAGTGTAACAGACTTGATAACAGGGGAGACCAGTTAGGAGGCCTTTCAAGTAATTTATGGGAATGTTGATGGTAGCAGGGGTTCAGCAGGAGTCAGAAAGAAGGACATGATAGAATTATTTTGGAGGTAGATATGGAATTGGTTATGGGGGATTAAGAAGGAAGAGGGTATCAAGTGCAATGAACCAATTATCTTGAGCAACTGGGTGGCTGTGACATTTATTAAGTTAGTGAAAATTCTAAGAAACATAAGTTTTGAATGGGGACAGAGTATTAGTGACACACACACACACACACAAAAAAAAAAAACAAGAAGAAAGAACCCCAAAAGTAGGAGGAGAAAAGTAGTAGAGAGTGAGACCTTGGAAGCTCAGTGGAATATTTCAGAAACAAAAGAAGTTGATGTAAATGCTGCTGAAAAGTCTCATATAAGAGGAACAACAACAACAACAAAAAAATCCATTACAGTTAGAAGAAATATGAAAGTCACTTGGACATTTATTTGACAAGAACATCTTTAAAAATTTTCAGAGTATATATCCATCATTTCAAAGTCTGTGCCAACATTAGTTTATTTGACAGCAAAGGATACAAACAGATTTAAGATACTCAGGTATTCTTGCATCCTGACTGTACTTCTTAAGAATGACTCTTTTATTTTCATAACAGTAAATTACAATATTCTTTCCTGAATATCTTAGTTTCAGGATGCATAGGGAAATTCCACTAAATAGCCTGGCTGAGTTTTATTAATTGGCAAGAAAATGTGCATGACTTTCAATGATCTCATATGGCTAATAATTTTTATATTACTAAAGTTCACTGTGAGGAGGTTATCTGCAATATATTTATATAATATGTTTATCAATGCACAACCACAGACTTGCACTGTAGCATCTCTCCATATCTTCAGATAAACTAGATAAGCATCAAAGCACTCAATTATAGGTAGACTTCAGTAATTCTGTTATCAGAGTTAGATAACATCACATCAAAAATGATTTCCAAATGTGAAAATAATATTAAAAAAATTGAATACATATTCATAATAAAATACTTCTTAAAAGAACATAATGATACATTTTCAGTTATATTGTATCATATAATTGTATTATACCATAGATAAGATATAGTTATTTATAGGTAGAAGGATTGCGAAGATGTGACTACTGAAAGAGATATCTGCTTAGTAACTTAGATAAGATCCAATCAAATCTAAACATCATAGATTTGATATAAAAATAATATTGCATATTCTTAATCAAAAATATATAAAGGTAGGTGTTCACCACAGGCAGTCTTTGAGTTACAAATAACTCACTGATGTACAAGTCTCACTTTCAAACAGAGGCTGTCACAGGTAATAGGTAAATGTACCCGTTCCAATTTACATACAAATTCAACTTTAGAACAAACGTACAGAACTTACCTTATTCTTGACCCAGGAATTACCTGTATTTAGAGAATAAAAAATCATTTAATGAAGTTGAAGGCTAAATGAAGAATATATGAGATCAATTGAGAATGTATATGGGACTTCTCTTTAAAATATTGGGAAATGGCTAAGTGCCCATAGCTCAGTGGTTAGGGTGCTGGCCACATTCTCTGGGGCTTGTGGGTTCAAACCCAGCCCAGGCCTGCTAAACAAAACAAAACAAAACAAAACAAATATCCAGGCATTGTGGCGGGCACCTGTAGTCCCTGCTACTAAGAAAGCTGAGGCAAGATAATTGCTTGAGTCCAAGAGTTTGAGGGTTGTGTGAGGTATGATGCCACGTCCCGCTATCAAGGGTGACATAGTTAGACTTTGTATCAAAAAAAAAAAAAGGAAAAGAGTAAAATGAGTAAAGAAAATTGAGAGTTATAATAAATATTTTATGCTAAAGAATATATTTTTTCCATTTAAATCTCTTTTATGCATTGAGGTTTTAATTATACAAAAAATCCTTCCCAGTCAAATAGGAGAACTTAATTCAAATATGGAGAAAACAATCCAGGTTTGATTCAGTATTCCATGACTAAGTGGTATAAACCACTAGAGATGCCATGTAACTAGAGATGGATTTTGGCATAAATTAAAGTCCAGACATCTTTGCTAACCAGACTTTCTAAGTCTTTTTTATCAAGTGAGGGCTGACTTAGTTATTTGCTGGAGCCCCTTCCGGGTTAGAATTCCACAAGTACAATTTACTGTAGAGTCTTCTCATTCTTTTCATGTCACAGTAGTGTTGAGCATTAGGAAAAGTCTAGACTTTTGGGTGGCGCCTGTGGCTCAAAGGAGTAGGGTGCCAGCCCCACATGCCGGAGGTAGCGGGTTCAAACCCAGTCCTGGACAGAAACTGTAAAAAAACAAAAAGAAGAAAGAAAAAAAGGTCTAGACTTTTAGTTGATAGAAAACCAGTAGAAATATCATTAATAGAATGTTAGTTTTAGTAAAAATTGGTTTGATTTCTAGCTTTATTAGTATTAGGCCTATGAGCTTGGGCAAATTGCTTAATCTTTGAGTGTAGTTTTCTGGGCTCTTTTCTTCTAAAAGATATTAGGCTAAATGCTTTATGAGTTTCTAGGTAGTCCTAGAGTTTCGTATTTCTACATAGTTAAATTATTTTATCATGCTGTTGCTGGGGAATATAACTAACACTTTTGAACCTACTAATTTTATGTCAAGCTTTAAAGTCCATAATTGTTACCTCAGAAAATATTATTTGACCTAAAGTATGTCCAAATTAATTTCATACCAACACTTTATAATAGGAAAAACATGTGTTTTATGGAAATAATATAAAGACAGATTATATATTAGCAGTATCTAGCTACAAGATTTGGATCAAATATAAATGCATCTGACATCCCATTCAAATCCACATAATTGCCATTTAAATCAACACAATTGCCAAAGAAGGTAATTTTTCATGACTTCTGTGAGTAGGTTTGGATGGCTATAGTTTAATGAGAAATAATCCTCTGCTTTGTATATACAATGTAATTACTTATAAACATGATACTCATATTTAAGCAGTTTTGTTCAAAATTTTAAAGCAGAAAGTATAAGAAAAGTTTGTCATTATACAGAGAAATTGCTTTTCTGTATGTTTAATAGGAATTGGTCCTCTTCTGTAATTATAACTACTCACTCAATAATATTTGTTGAATTAATGGATAATAAAACTATTGGGGCAATTAAATTTCCATTTGTATGATTAAAGACCTAGATGTACATGAACATGCAAATTAAAATGACAGAGCTCCTAAAGGAAAATGAATTCAAAAAAATATTTATTGAATGCTTATTATCGATGATAAGTGATGGTAAGTTTATACCATATAGTAGTGCTACTAGTATAATGGGCTTTGCCATAGTGAAAGCAAAAATTACACTGGACAAAAATTAAATGTACAAAGAAACTTTCTTTGTGGCTGTTACAGTGGTAAAGAAAAGGCATATCTCAGTTTGAGCTCATGTTTTCTAAAACAAAGGGATCACACGTTTTTAACAGCTAATGTGGGAGATCATAGGCTATCTCTGTTTGCTAACAAAAGAGGTCATGACTTCTATGAGTAGGTTTGGGTGGATATAGGTCAATGAAAAATATGCCTCTGCATGGTATATACAATAATGTCAAGTAGTTACTTGTAAACATGATATTCATATTTAAGCTGTTTTGTCCAAAATTTTAAACTTTGCTCAAACAAAATAAAGTGTCTCCTATCTTTGTAATAGGAAGTACCGTTACAACTTATAGCAAATCTCTTGCAAAAGTGAGGCTTCTATCCACCCACAGAAGTGAGAGAGAAGATACAAGTCTTCACTGATAATTACATCTCAAAGGGTCTGGCTTCAATCCTTGAGAAAGTCATTCCTGGATTTTAAAAGTACCCTGAATGGACCAAGACCAGAAATTCACTAATCCATTACAGAGAAGAGACGGTCACGGATGCTCTTCTCATGGAATCTCATAACTGAAATACTATGCTGTGAAATTAACATTACTTAAATATTATAGCTACTGAAGCTATTGGATAAAAGCACCACATGTTGGACATGATTCAGAGTGTGTGTACAGCCTTCTGGAGAGCTCTGCCCCAGGTTTGCAAGTTGGTGGCAGTGACCTGGCACTATAAGTCAGTCTCCAAAAGGCTGTTTTACTATTCTATCATGTCAGCTGTTTTAGGATGGCAGAAAACACAGTAAGACAATGAATTCCATGAAAATGAACTCCCAGCCACACTTATTTGGTTATAAAGTGAATTCCTTGTTCAGAGCAATGCTGTGGAGGATACCATGACAGTGGATGAGACTTTCTATAAGTCCATGGGCAACAGTTTTGACAAAAACATTTTGTTCAGTGAATGCAAAACCATTTCCAGACTAAATATATATTCCAGTAAGAATAAATTCTTGCCCTTTCCATGCTGGAAAGAATGCAATATCATTAACCTACCTCCAGGTACCTGATTATTCTGTGGAATGATGCCCTCTCAGGCCACCTCTCATTGTTGATCTCTGTTGTGGACCCCACTCAAACAGTAGCTTCTTAGGTTACCCAGTAAATGGGCCAGAGTTGCACACCTGAATGAGAAACACTGAATACTGAATTAAGAAATAGGCTCTGGAGGCATTATGACTCTTTCTTGGTAGTAGGAGGACCCAGATGTAACTTCACCTTCATCTTAGAAGAGGTGTGCTTTCCACTGGACCTGTCTGTCAATTGAGGTAGAAGGTCCATGAACTTTAGTAAAATTTATTTCCCATCCTCTGGAATGTAAATGTATTACTAGTAAGTCTAGAGTATTTGTTAGTTTTTGTTCACTAGATGCAAACAACATGATTACGTCAATATACTGAACAAGTGCGATCTCTGTAGAAGAGAAATACAATCAAGATTCATGTGAATTAAATTATGAGATAGAGTTAGAAAACTGATATAACCCAAGGTAGGAGAACAGTGAAGGTGTATCGCTGGCCTTGCCATCTAAAAACAAACTTTCTGGTGGGACTTATGGACAGGTATATAGAAAAAGGCACTTTTCTAGGTCTATAGCTGTACAACACATACCAAGGAATATATTAATTTGTTTCAGCAATGAAATTACATCTTGTATAGTAATTGGAGTCACCACAAAGTATTTCATGCAAGACTAAATTCATTGGGCCACAGTGCTCTGAAGTGCAAAATTCATCATGTCTCATTCCTGATAGCTTTACTAACTGCCTGATACATGATTTTACCTCATGTATTATCAAACATAAACTAATCTTATTTTTAGCTCATCTTGGAAACTTAACCATTAGCTACACTCCAGAACCTGTCCTTAGTACCCCTTTCAAATCCAAATTAATCAATAAGTAAATTGTTTTACATCGTCATGTTTTATTCAGTGTGTTCACTTCACTTTTTGGCTACATTTGGAATCTCCCCCCTGCCCTTAGAATATGGCATTCTCTCTTCATCCATGTCAATCATTTGCTGTCTATTCTTTTTACCCTCGATTCCCTAAATCAGGGGAATGAAACAGGTGTTTGTTGTAGTCTCTTATGGCGTATCCAGATTGGCACTCTCCTTCCTGAAAGAATAGCAGGTACTTTTATAGTAATAGTTTGTGATACTAGTCTCTATTACATTATTTTTATCATTGTCATTGTTTAACCTTCTGATTTATCTGGTTTATGACTCATTTTCTGTCTCTTTTTGCAGCATTCTACTGACATAATTCTAATTTGTAAACTTAATACGAGTATCAAGAAAGAAAGCTCACCCCACCCCTGGAGATACAATATATTGACTTCAAAACCTTTCCCTTAACTGCATATCAAACACCTATTTAGTCCCACTCTAGATTTGCAAGTGAGGGAATTGATCAATGAAAGGTGATTAGTATGACTGAGCTAAACTTTCAGTTTTACTTAAAGTGGAATTTTTTTCATAACAGCTCACTTTCAAATATCCCAAGCTCTCCCTTTCCCTTCCTTCCTTCTCCCTTCTCTTCTCTGTTCCTTTTATCTTCTCTTCTTATATACTTTTCCTCCCTTTCCAGGTAGGTTTCTTGACCCCCAAACTTTCAATGCCACTTGAACTTATCTGCATACCTTTTGCACATGTATGCAGATAACAAAAATTATAGCCTAGCTAATAACTTCACTCTTGTATTTCTTAGAAGGCTCATTTGCTTTTTCCTTGAATTATTGAATTATTGAATTGATTACCTTGAATTATTACCTTTTTCATATACACAAAACCCTGTATTATCACTTGCAGTCAGTAAACCTTTGTATTCACATGCATGTTAAAAGACTGCCAGATTAGAGCCCATTCTCCATCACAATACCGAGAAGCAATTACATCAGTGTTTCCATCCAACTTCAAAGGTACATGTTTAAATCTTGCCTTTAATCTCACCTGATCTCAACTATTAAAGAATATTCCTCCTCCTATTATTTATCTTCACAGTAGCATATGTCAACAATTTCCTCCCTCACACAAACTTGAAAGAGATGTTTATAAAACCAAACAAAACTCTCTCTACAATTTACATTAATCCTGAACATACTACAAATTTGTTTTAGTTCCTAACATGCCACTGATATTGCACTTTACTGAGCCACCTCTACCTTTCCTGTAATAAAGTCATGTTATCTTAACTTTTCACCATTGATTCCTTAATATTACACTTGATTTCTGCTCTTATTTCTCATGGCAATCTAAATTTTATTTCTTGTTTCCTCTTCCACTATACAACTCTAAATACAAATCTTCCCTGATTTAGACCTATGATTTTTGTTTGTTTTTGTAGTTTTTGGCTGGGGTTGGGTTTGAACCCACCACCTCCAGCATACAGGGCCAGCGCCCCACTCCTTTGACCCACAGGCGCTGCCCCCTATGATCTTTTTTAAACCACATCCCCAGAATGGCATTATTATTTTTACTGCTTTTTTATTATCTCCACTTGAAAGTTCTGATTTCTGAGCTCAAGTACTTGATTTGAATTTAGATTCATATTTCCAACTATAATACATTATTAATATATCCTCTTTCATGTCTTATTGACTTGTCCAAATTACAATATTCATTAGAAACTCTAATATCACACCTTTTATGTGTGCATATACACGCATATACTTTTCAGCTATTACGGTTCAATTCTTAGTGTCAATATACTCCAGTTGCTAAATTAATACAACAATGTATTGATTTTTCCTCCAAATAACCTCTGATATATCACATTATTTAAAAATTAATGAGATAAATATTAACACAAGTCTCCATTTTTATTGACTACCCCGTTTTAGCTCCTGAATTAGAGAACCTGAGCCCTCAGATTCGCCTGCTCTACTTCTCTCTCAAACCAACAGCTGGACTAAACTTTTAAAAACACATATGAGATATTGAAATTCTCTTGATATGAAAAGACAAATATAAATCTTGAAAGGGTAAATAAAGAGTGCCTAAAATACTTAGTACAGAGAGGATGCTGCCTGTCTGTGAACCTCATCTTGGCATATTCCACTCTATGACATATCCTGTATTTTAAAAATTAATTTTATATATTTTTCCTCAATCCCTTACACAACTACTTAAAAATGTGTTGAATCCATCTCTTGTATCTGATTAAAAGTATGGTCTACCAAAAAAGAAGAAAACATATTTTAGTATTTGAAGGATGTTTCTAACAATAGTACTTGCCAAAAATGATATAATTAATCATGGCAATATGTGGTACTTCATCACTTAAGAAACAAAACTAATGTATTTCTCAGAATTCTTAATAAATTATGTGTAAATGAGTTAGAAAATTATAATTTCAATCAAATTATTATCAAATAAATATTTTTATCAAATTTTCTTTCTTTTGAGACAGAGCTTCAAGACGTCGCCCAGGGTAGAGTGCTATGGCATCACAGCTCACAGCATCCTCCAACTCCTGGGCTCAAGCAATTTTCCTGCCTCCGCCTCCCAAGTAGCTGGGACTACAGGCACCCACCACAAAACCCGGCTATTTTTTGGTTGCAGCTGTCGTTGTTTGGCAGGTGCAGGCTGGATTTGAACCTGCCAGCTCAGGTGTATGTGGCTGGTGCCTTAGCCGCTTGAGCTACAAGCGCCAAGATAATTTTTATCAAATTTAAATGTCAAGACCTATATAATTTCCAAAAAGTGGCTAAAAATACAGAAGCAATTTTTAGTACCCAAATTTGTATGAAATAAATTAAAACATATGCACGTAACAGAAAACTAGAAACATAATGTAGATAGAAGTATTAATATTTTTATGCATAGTCATTGGGCGTAAATCAGTGCAAATGTGTTTTCCAACATTACAGGTTATGCAATATCTAGTGATCACAATTTTCTGTTGAGTGAATGTCATTGAACACTTTATAACAACATTTTTTCTTCTTCTAAAAATTATAAAGTGCTCAGACAGTTTTAGCACAGATAGTTTGTCTAGTACTAATTACAGGGCATGATTTATTATTTCTTATCAATAAGAAATTATTGTAGTCAAAATAGTAAAGAGACAATAACATTACAGATTTCCTAATAATTTTTTTTTTTTTTTTTTTTTTTTTTTTGTTGTACGGTTTTGCTGGTTGCCCAGGCTGGAGTGCAGTAGCTCAATCATAGCTCACTACAGCTTCTAACTTTTGGACTCAAGTGATCCTCCTGCCTTAGGCTCAAAAAGTTCTGGGATTTCAAAAGGGAGCCAGTGCACCTTGCGTTCCTAACCACTATAACTAGATTTCTATCCTTTTTAATACTTGTTTATCATCATCCAGTTGTCATAATTTTATTGAGTAGAATAAATAGATCTAGGTACTAAGGGAAAGAAATTAATAAGCAAATATATTCCTTATAATCATCTTACAGTAAAACAAAATACTGATAAAATAATTTTAAATGATTTATTTCATTTATTTTCATTTAAAATATATTATGAATATTCAATTTTTAAAGGCATACAAAAGAAATGAAAAACACTAATGTGTTTTACCCTTAAGAAAGTGTTTTAGAGGCTTTAGATGGTATATAAGCATTAGAACAGAGTTTTATACAGACCTTTAAAATTCTTTCTAATAGTATTATTATACTATTCTGTAGCACCTATTACAACAAACAATAAATGAAACATAATTTTGCACAAACAAAAAATAAACTAACCTTGCATTTTATTAAATTGATAGCAACATTCCATTGGAAACATTTTGGAAAATAAAACATGTTTTGGCTTATCATAAATAAATTTGAAAACTATACGAGGGGAATTTGTAATGTCATATCTTTATCAATAATTTTATTTTAATATTTAAGGTTAAAATATTTTATAATAGATCTTTGGACTATTTTGTAGAACATCTGTAATGGAGAATGAAAGAGAATCCAGTAAGCCCTTTCCCCTCTTGTCAAATATGCAATCAAATGTACGTGTTGTAGCATAACTTTGCTAGATGAACAGCAAATTGCAGCACTATTTCTATATAATGTTTTATTTTTTTCTTTCTTTTCTGCTTATTTATAATGACATATATCCATATAATACTAAAAAAGTGATAATTTTATGGGCAAGGTGGTATCTGCCATGAGTCTGCATTTTGTAGTAAGAGTTTCTTTTCTAATTTATTTATTAAAAATGAACTGATGTGCTCCACATAGTACTTAAAATAATTTAAACTTTATATAACAAAAATATCATGTGTAATGACTTGTAGAAAAAGCATGTAATTAACAATAACCCAGATTATAGTAACGACAGCACAATTCTTTTTTGGTGCCTATGCATATACTACATTCCTCTTGTAGACTGCTTATAGAAATTGTACTCTGCCGTCTGTCTATTTTAATATCCTGGATTTTATGTCATCCGCTTTGCCTCAGCGATGATAAATTTTATCTTATAGTTCACTGGGTAAAATTTTCATAAAAATTCATATGATCACTCATGTTTTGGGCTTGTTTCATGGAGCTTAGAGATGGCTATTGAAATCCATTCAAAGTTTGAAGCAAGATACATATTTAATAACAACTTAAGGAGTGGAGAAGTAAATTCTTTTGGACTTTTCAAAATGGTTAATAAATTAAAGGAGCAGTGATAGGAAGCTTTTAAGACCTGCTTTTTAAAGTGAGATGCTGATGAATCATGTGTTACAACACATAACTCATATTAAAGAAACCTGAAAACATAGCATGTATTATGGGATATGAAAGATTCTTTTGAAAATGAAAGTGAAAAGTTCAACTTTTTACATCAATAGTGAGACCTCTATGAGAAAGAATTCTCATTCAACAGCAAAATAAGTCAATTACATCAACTTAAATATTTATGTTTTTAAAATTTAAATGTATTTCCTCCTTGACCCAGCTATCCCTCAGCCAAAGATTGTTTTGTTTCCATGACTTCCAGTTTGGTGGGGGGGGAGGGTATAATTCTGTTAGAATTTAGTTTTATTTTTATTTCATTTTGGTTTGTGAGGAAACAATGTGTAATTTCTGTTCTTTTAAATATTTTGAGGTTTGTTTTGTGTCCTAGGATATAATTGGTGTGCCCATCAGCACACGAATGGATTAATAAATCATACTATATGTATACCTTGGAATACTATTCAGTCATAAAAAGGTGGAGACTTTTCATCTTTTGTATTTACCTGGATGGATTTGGAGAACATTCCTCTACGTAAGTATCTCAAGAATGAAAAACAGGCTCCCGTGTACTCAATACTATGTTGAAACTAGTAGATCAACAACTACAGGTCCACATGAAAGAAAAACAATTAAATTCAGGGAAGAGGATGGAAAGGGGGAAAGGGAAAAAGCTTGGGTAAGTTCCCACCTAGCAGGTACAATATGGGTTTATATGGCACTCCTCCTGGGTAAAGGACTTAACTGCAACTTCGATTTCACCTTACAAATGAAAACAATGTAGCCTAATCACCTGCACCCTCATAGTAATCCAAGATTTAAAAGAATATATACAACAAAAAATAAAATATAAATTTAAGCGTGAAAGGTCAACAGAAAAATAAAAACTGAAAGCATGAAGAAACAGAAAAACAAACCATGCATTTTACAAAGGCAGACTTTAAAAGTAATTCAACAAAAACAAATAAGAAGGACAAAGACAAAAAGGAGAAAGAGAAGGAGGAAGAGGAGAAAGGGGGCAAGAACAAAAAAAAATGCATTGTAAAAAATAATAATAAACAATGATAAATTATGTAGAAGGGCTAGAATATAAACTTAGATGCATTTGCAGGAAATAGGTAAAATTGACAAAATATTGGAGGGGAAATACAACATAAATAGAAAACATGAAGAATGCCTAATATTCAAATCCTGAAGAAAAAAACAAAAGACAAAAAAATTAAATGAAGGTATGAGTGGAGAGGAAATTATCACAGAAATAATAGCACTGCAGAAAATGTTAGACTTTAAAAGTCTATACTGCTCTGATGGGGTAAAGGAGAAAGTTACTAATCTACATACGTCAGATCAATTATCCTTTTGGAGAAAAGAATCTAAAGATAGTAGGTAATGTATAAGAGAAAGTGGAATCTGTCTGGCATCAGCCTATTGATGAGAAGTTCTGAAATTACAGACAATAATTGAAATATCTTCATGCCACAGAAAAAAAATTTTTGAACCTATGCACAAATACTTCTACAAATTATGCAGGAAAACAAACACTTTTAGGTCCATATAAACTAGAAAATTTTAAACTATATTTATCTTTTCTGAGGAAATTTACGTACACGCTTCATGAAAATAACGTAAGGAATTAATAATCCTCTGTAAGGAGGAGAAGTTATACATGGTGATCCTAGTAATCTGTACAATAGGATTAGTAATGAAACATTCCAAAATGAACAGAAGGAAAGTTCTCTCTTTTAGGAAAAACCTGTACCTGATAAACAAAGTAAAACAATGACTAGGATGCATGAGATGGTATAATTGTGTCAATAAATTATTATTTTGACAGAAAAGTAAGGCAAATAATACACCAAAAAAAATCAGTTGTTTTGTAGTCTAGATGCTTAAAATATAAAATTAACTCAAATAGTACATTGATTTTAATAGCTAAGAGAATGGAAGAAAATTTAATCAGTCTGACCCTGTCCACATTCTCATACAAATAGCACAGAAAACATGATATTTACACTGTGTTGACAAATATTTGCACAATCAATATACTATTACAAATTTTATTTTGATTAGATTTCAACACTTAGGATCCACAAGTAAATAAATAAATACTTACATAATTTTATAGTAAATAACATAAAATAAAATCAAGGGAATGACCAGTTTGGGGACGTGAACCAAGGGAAGCAGTGTGGGGGGAAAAGTAGGGGCATTACTATATTCTTCCATTTAGTTAACAGATACTGTCAAAGCTGATAGACCTCCAAATAAAGTCTAATAATAATATTGTAAGATTGAAATATAATGAAAACAGACAAATATATTTGCTGTGAAATATTGGAATAGGTGAGAAAAAAAAACAAAATCAAGAATAGTATAAGCACAGTGAATGCTCACTCTTCCTATTGAGGAAAATATACATGGTGTAAAGTTGATTAATAAATACATTGAATGATTTTGAAGGTCACGAAAATTCTGGATGTCACCTTCTTATGAATGTACACCAGACATTGTTAAAATTATTTTTATTTTAGAAATGTGTCTAGAAGGTGAGGGATGCAGTTGAGATTAGTATGCTATGTACTATGAATTTTGATTCAAATATTTTGATTTATTTTAAATTTAAAGAACTTTATTTCTCTGAGCATCAAATGGCATCTAGAAAAAAATCTAAATCCTAAAGTTTTATCTTGAGAAAATCTTTCAATTGTGTATTAATTCATTATTCTTGCATATGATAGGGAATGTTAGCAGGAGGAAACTCAGGATAATCTTACACAAACTGAACAAAAGAGATAGTATACAAAAACATGATCTTAGAGACACATATTTAACTTAATTAGCTTTGAATTTGAGAAAATCACTCCATTTCATTTTTAGTAGATAAATCAATTCATGTCAGTGGATATATATATGCCATCTTGATATCTCCAATGCACAAATTTTTAATAATAATTTTAATATTAAGAATGTAATGCATTATCCCTTTAAATAATATTTAAAAAATTGTATATACATTTAGGGTACACTAATTAAATTAAATAGACTTTTGACATGAAAAATTGGTTTATAACAGCAAGTTGTTTTGTTTTGTTTTTCCCTTTTTTTTTTTTTTTTTTTTAATTGTTTGGGATTCATTGAGGGTACAAAGGTTTCACTGATTGCATGTATTAGGTAAAAATCCATCCTGTAATTGTTTCCTACTACCAAAAAGTGTGCCATACACCATGACCCCCCATTCCCCTCCCAGCAAGTCCACTGTTAACAAGAAAATATAATGACCATGATAACAATAATAGACCACAAAATGGTCCGATATGACAATAGTAAAAACTAAATAAAAATCATGTTACAACATGAAATGTGTTTATATTTCTATTATTAAATCTAATAAATCAATTGTAACAGGCATATGCTATTTTAAAAAGAAAACAAATAAATAATCCATTAATAAATAAATCAATTAGAATTAGATTATTATGATTTAAACGGCATTAAACTTATAAATTCAATGAACTCTTAAAGTTCTAGAAAAATTATAATTATATGGAAGATACAGGACATTTTTTATTTTCACATAATTTTATGTATCAGAAAAGTTTTTATATTAAAAGTAAAGTTGCAATCAGCCTACAGTTAGCAATCCCTGACAGAACAGTTTATGTTTATGTTTTCATTTTCTAACTGGTCTCAAGTTTGAGAATTAATGGGTTAATTTTTAATAATAAGGCTCTAAGAGCAAGGGTCAACTAAAGAAATAAGGGGCTAGTATATTGTGAAAAACAAAAATATTTCATGTTGGGGTTAAATGATTAGTTTTAAACCTTTGACAATAAAGACAGCTTTGTAAGGAGAATAATTTGAACATAAAGAATTGAGGACATAACAGCTTCATTAAATATCATTATGTTATGTTTTGTATAATTCTTATTGAAAGTATAAAAGTATAAATTAATTTAGTTTTTCTCAAAGCCATTTTTCTTATCTTTTGGCCTTAAATTAAGTAACTTATATGTATATATGCGATACACAGATAAATCATATATGTGCGTACGTATTTGTTTCAAGTTGAAACCATTTCATTATTGTCATCAATGATCTACTGCAAAAAATAACTTAGTAGTAGTAGCAATTATACCTTAATTCATTCTTCCTGGATGTGTTATATGTTAGAAAATGATTTCATCACACAATTGTAGTAAGAATTTTAAAAGAAAATGACACAAACAACATTTTCTATTAATTTAAATCTGTTAAATTGTTTAAATCTTTAAATCAATTTTTTGAATATTTGTTGCTTTGTATTCTTGAGATAAACTGTGAACGATCTTTCCTTTTAAGCACTAAAAGTAAATCTTTATTTCTGGCTAACTTCCCTAAATAAAGGAACTTACATTGCAATTTATGTCTATACTTCTTAAATCAAGAGCTAGAAGAAAAGATCTGGAGTGTTCTCCACACCAAGAAATAATATGTTTAAAAGTGATGGTTATCCCCATTGCCCTGATATAATCACTAGACATTGTACACTTGGATCAAAATTTCACATGCACCCCATAGATATGTACAACTACTATGTATCAAGAAAAAAAATGAAAAAGGAATTTGTTCTGTTCTAACAGTATACCATTACCTGGGGGCTGACCAGTCATTTTTATCATTAACTTTGTGGATTTTAGGTTGAACTCATATTTATTTCATGAAGAGAAGGAGACATTATCATATCCCTTTTCTCAGAATCACCATCTGCTTTTCCTTTTTCTCTTATGCCACTTGCTCTCTGCCAAGAAGAGACACTTTCATCCTCATCTGAGACATATTCTCACCCCACAATCCAGATTATCTTATGACATTTCCTCCTATGGCATTGGCAGGTAAGGGCTTGCAACTTGGAGTCCAGGAATGAAAAAAATCAATTAGAAAAACAGCATAACTTCACATTTGACTAAAGAGTTGGAAAAAAGAAAACAGATCAAGAGAAGTTTTGATGTTAAGATGATATGATTCTTTTTTTTTTTTGGAAGTTTTTGGCTGGGGCTGGGTTCAAACCCGCCACCTCTGACATATGGGGCTGGTGCCCTACCCCTTTGAGTCCCAGGCACCACCCGATAGGATTATTCTTAAGTATCATAATCTTTTCCATAAATTAAATGGAAGAGAAAGAAGATGGCTTAAGACTATAGAATTCAATGACAATATTTCAGAACAGCCAAAAGATTTGGAGAGAAAATTGCTAACTTGCAGAGACACTTAGGTTCAGTCATGAAAAACTTTAAAAATTAAGATTACCTACACTGAAAAGATTAAATAAAAAATTATAGTTGACCAAAATAAAATAGGATAGGATCTAGTAATCAAGTGCTTCAATTATTATATTGAGATATGATATGTAAAATAATATTTAAAACTTATAAAGATTTACATATAAGAGACATTTAAAATAGCAGAAAGCATACCAATAATCTATAGCAAAAGTAGAATCTAAAGTAATTTTGGTCATTGATTTTACTATACTTATAACAGTATGTATAGATTCTCCTTCTCAGCACTTATACAGGACCATTTTCTGAGTATTTGTTAAGTTTTTTTTTTGCAGTTTTTTGGCCAGGGCTGGGTTTGAACCCACCACCTCTGGTATATGGGGTGAGTGCCCTACTCCTTTGAGCCATAGGTGCTGTGAATCCCTGTTAAGATTGTTTAATAGCAGTCCCTGACTGAACATTTTTAAATTTGAGCAATCCATGATATGGTTTTGACAGAACAAGTCTACCAAAGGATGATTACAATTTCAAATAAAGAAATATGAAACATACAACAGTGAAAGATTACTCTACAAATGTATGTAACTCCCATTTTACATCCAACTGAAAAAGGGATGGCTTATTTTCTCTTTTAAAATCCACTAAATGTACAACTGTCAAAACCAAGGAAACCATATGACAGACTTATCCACCCAGGCCATAAATGGATAGTTATAGAAGTGACATCAGAGTTGTGTTACTTTCACATGTGAATATATCTTCCCCGCATTCACCTATAATAGGTTAGAGTTGAAGCACTTCTATTGAAAAATAACACTCAATTTGAAATACACGTTTAGTTAAATAATTTTGATAACTATTTACCATTTTTTAAACCAGAGCAACAAAATTGAGTCACTTTCAACAAAGGAAGCTACGGAGGGCAGCTTGTTTATTCTTTTATATTATACAGAGGGCATCACTATGTAAAAAGATCAACTGAACTGTCTGGAATAAAAAATATGGCAGATGTACTTTCTTGATCTGGATAATTCTGAAGAATGAGAATTAGTGAACACTATTTGATAGTCAAAAAGTTGAATGGGAATGTACAAATGAAAGATAATCAATAGTTAGCATTAATACATCCACAACCCCACCCAAAATCACCCATGTGTACTAAGAAAAGAAATTATTTCACATCAGAACTTTCTTTCTTTTATTTGTCAGAATTATAATAAAAATAAGTTTGAATGCTTCAGATTCAATAGCATGCTGGAGGAATTTAAAAAAAAATAGTTTTTGGCCAGGTGTGATGACTCATGGTTGTCATCCCAGCATTCTGGGAGGTAGAGGTGGGAAGGTCACTTCGCCTTCAGAATTGAAGACCAGCGTGATCCAGAGAGACCCCCATCTCTGTTGAAGAGTAGAACAAAAAACTAGCTGGGTATTATGGGAGGCACCTGTAGTCCCAATTACCTTGGGGGCTGAGGCAGGAGCACTGATTAAACACAGGAGTGTAATAGGTTGATGCCAAGGTACTCTAGCCTGGGCAACAGGGTGAGACTGTCTCAGAGGAAAAAAATCACTTCCAGGAGTCTCATGGTTGAGTCCTTGGAGTTATCTAAGCTAGGATTCACACTTCAACCTTACAAATGCAAACTGTGTAACCTAATCGTGGGTACCCTCATGCTAATCTGAAATTTTAAAAAAAGAGTGAAAATTAATTCATAGCACCAAAAAGCAGATCAGTAGTTAAGTGAGAAGGAAGAAATGACAAAGAAGGAGACAGGAGGGTATCTGGGGGGTGATGAATATGTTCATTATTTGGACTGTGGCGATAAAGAGAAATACGTTAAAATATTTCAAATTCTTTCCCTTTAAATTAGGCAGTTTATGAACATAAATTTCACAGCTTCACCTCAATAAAACTGTAAAAACAATGCCCCCAAAGAATACATACTATCCATTCCATTAGTATAAAATCAAGCAACAATGGGGTACAGCGAGACAAATTACATTAGTAGTTGTCTTTCAGATGGGTATTGACTGCTGAAGAGCAAAGGGAATTTTCTGGGTTATGGAATTTTATTGTATGTAAATTATACAATATGCTTTAACTACAAGGTGAGCTCCCCAAAAATGAGTTCTTAAAAATTATGTGCATATATTTACATATTTTAAGATGTAACATATACAATGCACACAATTTTCAAATAATAAAATATGCAATTGTTTTTTGGTTAATTCTACTTAATCCACTTCCTTCTAGATTTTACTACTTTTTGCTGAATGCTTGCATCCTTACCCAAATTACAGATGTGTTTTATGAATTAGCGTAGTTCTAATATGAACATGGTGGATGAATTGTTTTAACATTAAAGAGGAAGATAAAACAAAAAAACATTGGAGATGCACATTTGTGGCGTCACTTTGTAAAATTTGTTAATAGTTTTCAAAATCTGAAATAGTTTCATATTTTTATGGGTATTCATACTATAATAACTACTCATTGAGGGAGAGTAGGTATGTAAATTATTTAGAATTCTTTTGTAGACCATTTCTCCCCCCTATTTATTTATTTTTATTCATTCATTCATTTATTTGTGTCAAAATGATTCATGGAATTTGTTTTATGTTTTACATTAAAATAAAATACTATAATATTTAATTTGTTGCTCAAATGATTCCAACTTTATCTGTTGTAACTTTTTAAAAAAATGTGGCATCTGCATTCCTTCCTGGTTTTTTGTTTGTTTGTTTTGTTTGGTGTGTGGGCTTTGTATGTGTGTGAGAGAGAGTGTGCATGTGTATGTTGAAAACTTCCTCATTTTCTGTATATACAATTTGCTTCAGGCTAATCTTGTTTATTTTCTGGTAGAATCCTAGATTTCGCCCCTTCCTGGATTTCCTTATGGAAAATGTTATTAAAAGCTTAGACAAGGGTACAGGTGTGCTGGTTACTATTAGGATGTTGTAGTCCCCAGTCATATGACAAAACAATACAAGATGTAGTTGTGTATACTAAAACTTTTATGGGCACACATCTATAAATATTTCTGTATGTCTCTAAGTATGTACTGACTGAGTTATGTGAATTCATCCTGTTGTTCGTAACTCTGATCCAACACCTTGTATATAATTCTAGCCTTCTCTCCTTGCTTATCTGCAATCTCCTACTGCTATATTGAAAAGCCTTGCAGACACCACCTATCATTCCTTAATCTAAACATTCAAATCCAGTAATCTTTGTTATATAAGAATTGTTGATTATTATTTCTGTGTGATGAACCTTTATTGACTAGAATGCATACTTTAATGTAAAGTTTTTATTTGCCATTAGTCTTAAGACTTCATTCATTTTCAACCTTGTCCTGCAGTTACATACAGTTGGAATGTTTTGTCACATCTTGTATCAGATCCTGTGTTCTAACTCTTAAATTATTTGTAATGGAATACACTGGTTTGCATGTTTTTCTGTAAACCTGTATTGACTTTGACATATCCACCAGTAGAGTATATAGCAAAATAGTTTTATCTCTAATAATTCATGGATTTTCATTTGGATTGAATGTTTCTAACCAATTACTTTAATTTCCTTCTTATTCAAAAAACACGGTTTACTTTTTGTGGGGAATGGTCTTTTGTTACCAAGATCTGCGCACAATCTAAACTGTATTTTTTTCATGACTTTTATTCCCCAGAATATAAGCTGTAATTTTCCTTCTTTATTCCCTAATAGATCACCTCCTTTTCACATTAAATCCATTCAATCTCTCATAATTGGGCAAACGGCTATTGAGTATCACATACTTTTAAAAATAGTTAGCATACAACATTTATCTATCAAGTGATATTATATTTTTGTTGAGAAAGACAGAAAAAGTGAAAACAAAAATATTACAAAATATCGATGATAAAACCTATGAAAAAAGAACAAAGGTGACAGAAACTAATAAAGTTGTCTACTTTATTTGATACTGGGATGAGAGAAAATGAATAGGTAATATTTGAGGGAATAATTCATTATAACTTTCTCTAACATCGCTCTTAGGCAGAAGAATCAGCATCAGCAAGAAAAATGTTCTGAGGCAGAATCATGCTAAATATGCTTAAGAAATCACACGAAAGTTCTGCTGAAGCATAGAGAAATAGATGGAGTTTAAAACAAGATGAGATTTGTTAAGACCTTTTAAAGATTCAGAGATTTCTCTGTTAAACTATCCACTTTGTTTATGCATTATTTTCCTGATTTTTTGGAGTTGTCTACCCATTCTTTTGTACCCTGCTGAGATTCCTTAAAACAATTAATTTGAATTATTTGCCAGGCAATTGGAAAATCCATTTGGGGGTCAGTTACCCAAAAATTATATTCCTTTGCTGGCATCACATTTTCTTGATTTTTTTCATGTTTCTTGAAATCATGCATTATTGCCCTCACATTTGATGAAACGGTCACTTTCTCTAGTCATTACTGACTGGTTGTAAGAAAACACTGCAGCAGCCAGTCCAGCTAAGGATTGCCAAGCTCTCTCAGATATTTACTATGAGCTCACCAACTCCACATCTTTTGTTTCATTTTGGGGTGATTTCAGGCTGGGTGCTGAAAATACCCTTTCTTAAATTCTCTAGCAGGTACCCAGAAATTCTCAAATTTGTGGGCCTTCTTTCAATTCTGGAGAATTACACTGGCTGGGCCTCTGTGAATACCTGGAAGCCTTGGGAAAGGTACTAAGGGGAGTGAACATAGGGATTGGAGATTAGGGTGTGGGAGGCATGCAGAGTGCGGGGTGTATTTCTTAAAGCCTTCGCATAGCTACATATAAAGGAATACCTGAGGCAAGATAATTCTAAAGGAAATGAAACTTATTTGTCTTATGGTTTTGAGGCTGTGCAAAAAGCAAGGAATGAGCTCCACCTCTGGTGAGGGACTCTGTCTGGGTGCTTCCACACATGGAAGAAGAAAATGATACTGTGTGTGCTGACCACATGGCAACAGGGGAAGCAAGAGAGAGAATAGGAGGTACTAGGCTGCTTTCAACAACCAGTTCTTATAGGAAGTAAAAGTGAAAACTCACTCCCGTTTTTTAGAATGTCACCAAGCCATTCATGAAGAATCTGCTCCCTCATCCAAACTCCTCCCGCCAAGCCCCACTTCCAACAGTGGGGGTCCACTTTCAATATGAGAGTTGGTGGGACCAAACAAAGCATAGCAGGATTCCTATGAGTCTACTGGGGGTTCTGCATATGGAACATCTGAAGCTCGTGGCCCTGGGCTTCCTGATGAAGACTGCAAGGTGAGTAGCACGGTCGGTAAAGCTTTGTTGATATTTGAGCCCTGGTTGCTCTGAATTGACACCCCTCTTTCCTGCTCTCAGCCTTCCCCAACCAATGAGCTTGTCTCATCACTTCGGGATTCTCAGTGACAGGATAAAGATGTAGACATCCTGGAAGTATTCCTCACATCTGGGAAAGTCAGGAGCTCAGTCATAATGCTCTCACTTTCCCTTCCGTGAAAAATTGGGGGTCAAGGGATTCTCTTGGCCTGCCTCTACTGCACTGCCTTGGGGAAAGGGTAATCTGGGTAAAGTGAAACTGTTCTCACCTCCAATGCTTCCATTCTCTCATTCTTTGCTCTAAGGGTGTGCTAGAACTTTTCCATACAACTCCCAGACTCACACAAAAGTACTCTTATCCTTGAGTTCTTGTCAAAATTATTGTTTCTCTAGGGCAAGGGTCCTCAAACTTTTTAAACAGGGGGCCAGGTCATTGTCCCTCAGACTGTTGGAGGGCTGGACTATAGTTTAAAAAAAAACAACTATGAACAAATTTCTATGCACTCTGCACTGATCTTATTCTGAAGTAAAAAAAAACAAAATGGGAACAAATACAATATTTAAAATGAAGAACAAGTAAAGTTAAATCAACAAACTTACCAGTAATTCAATGGGAACTATGGGCCTGCTTTTGGCTAATGAGATGGTCAATGTCCGGTTCCATATTTGTCACTGCTAGTCATACAAGTGATGCAAGTGTGCATCAGTTAGTCTAGATATGGTTGAAGGTTTCAGATGTTTCATTCTGGAAAATGTCTGTGCACAGACATAAGTGCTGCCAAAGATGGTTGCCATTTTGAGTGCATGGTTCCTGAGATTAGGATATGTCTCAGAGGGGAGAGATGCATAGAAATTAGGAAGGCCGCTTGACTTAAATGCATCTTTCAGCTTTCAGAGAGTCACAATTCTGCAGTTCAGCCAGTTCCATTTGGTAAAGCGTATCCATATTTTCAATGTCAATAGAAAATGGGTTATGGAAAAGCTGTATGTCCTGTTCATGGAGATGAAGCTCTTTAAATTGGAACTCCTTTTGCAACTTTTCTGTGAATCCACACGTGTTTTATTTGGAAATGCAACCAATGGATTTTCTGCTAACAGATTTTGAGTTGTGAGGAGATGGCAGAAATTTTCTTCCTTCACTTGTTTGATGAAGAGGCTTAATTTTACTTCAAATGCTTTCACATGTGATTGCATATCATGGCCGAGCATCCCCTTTCCTTAAAGTTGCACATTGAAACTGTTGAGTAGCTCTCTTACATCTGTCAGAAAGGCAAGGTGACATTTCCATTCTGCATCACTGAGCTCTGGTACTTCTTTGTTTTTTGAAAGCAGAAAAGCTGTAATCTGTGGAAGTAGAAGTAAGTCATAGAAATGTTTCAAAACTCTCCCTCGACTCAGCCAATGGACTTCTGCGTGGTACAGAACATCTTGATAGGCAACATTTAGCTCAGACAGAAATTCCTGAAATTGTCTGTGGTTTAGTGTATTAGCTCTAATGAAGTTAACACAAGATACTACAATTTTCATAACAGAGTCCCACTTCAGTGATTTACTACACAACGCTTGTTGGTGGTTGAGGCAGTGTATGGCTATTCGATGAGAATGGTTATGTTTGTCCATCTCTTGGTTAATGTGAGCAATTACTCCTTTCTTAGACCCCACCATGCTAGGAGCACCATCAGTTGTCACACTGGCTAGTTTTGCCCAGTGTAGCTCCAACTATTCATAGTTTGGCAAACCTTTTCATAGATAACCTCTCCTGTAGTTGTTCCTTTGATGCTTTGCAGTGCAGCAAGCTCTTCTGTGACTTCGAAATAGTCATTCGTCCCACGAATAAAAATTAGAAGTTGTGCAGAATCACGAACATCATTATTTTTGTCGAGTGCCAAGGAAAAATTTGTGGAGTTTTGCAAATGCTGATGCAAATTGTCTCCCATTTCTTCAATCCTACATATAATTGAGAGTCCTGAAAGACTCACTGTACTAAATAAATCGGCCTTCTTTGGACACATCTCTTTGGCAACAGGAAAAAGGCATTCTTTAACAAATTCTCCCTCCATGAATGGTCTGCCAGTGTATGCTATTACCTTGGCAACTTGAAATCTTGAAGTATTTAGCTGTTTCTGCTTCACAAAAGTATTTTTCTGAGTTATCAATGTATATTTCAGTTTTAATATTTTATCTTTTCTCACTTCTCCATCCAAACAATCATATTTATCTTTATGTTGAGTTTTATAGTGTCGACACAAATTGTATTCTTTGAACACAGACATTATATTCTGGCATATCAAATACATAGCTCTTTCCTTGTACTACATAAAAAAGTAATCATAAGTCCACTGTTCTTTGAATATCCTACACTCTGAGTCAATTTTTCTCTTTCTTGATATCATTGTTTCCTAGGGATTCCAAATTGTTATTAGTAAAATACCAATATATATATATATATATATATATATATATACCCCCAAAAAATATATATATACTCCAAAATACCAATATATATATACTCCAAAAACAATATACCAGCAATAACTTTGCCCACACAGAAACATATAGTAGTCTGATCAGTGCCCATCAATGCAGTCTGATCAGTGTCCATCATTTCAGCCTCGCCAGTGCCCATATGGTGGAACTCCGCTTTTACCTCAGGCTCACACTGGTGCAGTGTGTGAACAGGCATGATTACAGAGCTGGTTTCTCCACCACCTTTTCAGTTTACACTACCCTGTGTGAACTGCACTGCGATCTATGAACTTGCACTCACACATGCAATCAGATTCCACTGCAGGAAAAAAGAAGGCATGTATGCCTTTTTACTTCCAAATCTAATGCAAGTTCAGCCATACAAGCATATGGCTGAACTTGCACTGCTCAGAGATCACAACAGTGTGAACCGGGGCTTACACAGCACACAACATACAACATCATACACAACTGAGTAGCAATCAGAATATAAATGCACTTACTGTCAATTAAATTGGGTTTCCTACTCCTTGGCTGTCTGCAGAGCCAAATTAAGTTCCCATGGGGCCCTAGGCAGATTACCAGTTTGGCACCCCCATGTGATAACACTGAGCACTGACCATTTGCATTAACACTGATTGCTGACCATTTGCGATAACACTGACTGCTGACAATTTGCATTAACACTGAGTGCTAACAATTTGCATTAACACTGAGCACTTACAATTATCATTACTACTGAGCACTGACTATTTGCATTACCTCTGAGCACTGACAATTTGCATTAGCACTGAGCGCTGATTATTTGCGTTATCACTGTGATGCAACCCCCTAGAAACCACCCCCAACCAACTAACCAACTTAAAAAAAAAAGACTCTCCTAACTTAAAAAAAAAGACTCTTTTAACTGTAAAAAAAGGTGCATCCTATCTGCAAAAAAAAAAAAAACCTCCTAACTTCAGAAAAAAAGGCCCCCCTTAACTGCATAAAAAGAGGCCCTACTAACTGCAAAATTAAAAAAAAAAATAGACCTCCTAACTTCAAAAAAAAAAATCCTAAGGTGTTCTTACCTCAGTCCTTAGGCAGCAGCAGGCTCTGCACAGGCAACCTGGTGACTCCTCCAATTACACCAGAGACTGAGAGGAAGAGTCAAGAGACAGAGAGAAGGAGGGACAGGGAAAGAAAGAGAGAAGGAGTGGAGTTGGAGAGTTGGTGCACATTCCACACATGCACATTGCGAGCCTGGACAAGTGGGCTGCTAAGCAGGATGGCAAAAACACGCAGAGGGGAGAGACAGAGAGAAGAAGCGGAGTCAGAGAGTTGGTGCACATTCCATACATGTGCACTGCGGCTCGGGATGAGTCAGCTGCTAAGCATGACAGTCAGGGTGGCAAAAACACCTGGCGGGCTGGGAGGAATCGGCTGCTAAGCAAGACAGGCAGCTGTGACAAAAACGCCTGGCGTGCCAGATAAATGTCCTTGGAGGGCCGTAGTTTGAGGACTCCTGTTCTAGAGGCTATTGCTACATTACATTATTGCCCACTCAGGTCAGCAGCCTTTAATACCAGGGCTTACTTCAGGGAGGGGGTATGGAAGTTCCTGAGTGCCTACTGTATTCTAGTTCCAGAGATGCTCCTTGGTGTCCTGCTGGTTTGACAACATTCTCCTTCTTTTGTCCTCAGAATTGGCTGTGTCTGTGGACATTTCAGTGTGACAGCTACAAAGTGCCCAGTGCACTAGAAAAGGACTTAATACCTAGGAGTTTTGCTTGCAGCAATGGAAGTCTTCTCATGGCATAGCAAAGGAAAAGCTGCACAAAATAACAACTTTGGAGGCTTCTGTTCTCTCTAGCAGTGGTTCTCAAATTGTGGTCCCAGACAAAAGACATTAGTATCCCTTGGGGACTTGGTCCCTTAGCAATCTGGGCTTTAATAAGGCCTCCACCTGGTCATTCTGATTCTAAAGTTTCAGGAATCACTTCAATCTCTTTTCTTGTATTTTTACTTTGCCTGAAAAAGTGTTTCATCCCCTTCCAATATATTTAGATACTCATACTTAGATATTTCTCCAAAATGGTTTCCTTAGAATAGAAAGAAGACAATGAACTTTGGTTTTTAAAGAGTGGTCTGTGAACCCCAAATCTAGTTTGTAATTTATAGGACCCTTGAGCTAACAAAGTTTCTTTTAAAAATTTTTTAAAAACAAAACAAAACAAACAAAAAAAAACGAACAGGGAAGCACCAGCCCCATATGCTGGAGGTGGCGGGTTCAAACCCAGCCCCTGGCCCAAAACTGCCCCCCCCCCAAAAAAAAAAACCCAACAAAAAATAAGTGACAGAATGTCAAAACATAAAATATCCTCTTTTGGAAAACTATGCTGATCCTTTCTTTTAGATAGTGTTTCATGGACCTTATTTCACTTGAATTAAACATCAATATCTTGTGAAGGTAGTCTAACATCCAGATTTATGGTAGAATAAAATTTTTTTTCAACAAAATTAAAAAAACTACTGAATAATGTTATTTCTATTTGTGAAATTTAAACTTTGCACTGGGTTTTATGACTGCCCATCCTCTAGTGGAAGAGGAGCAGTCACCTTGTATTTTACTGTCAACTGACAAATATTTATTGGAGGACACAAAGATGATAATTTTAAATTTTGCTTTGAGTACTTAAGAGCACAGTGGAGGAATTGGACATGTTAATGAATACCTGTGATGAGTGCTATCATGAGAGCATGGATAATGAGCTTTGGGAACACAGACAAGAGGATACTTAATCAGTATTCCATTATAGCGGTGCACCCTCATTTATCTTGCACCCTGGTAATGGGCATTTTGGTTGTTTTCTTTCTTTCTTTCTTTCTTTTTTTTTTTTTGGCCAGGGCTGGGTTTGAACCCGCCACCTCTGGCATATGGGGCTGGTGCCCTATCCTTTGAGCCACAGGTGCCACCCCATTTTGGTTGTTTTCAATCTTTTCTTTTTTCTACCAAAACAATGTTACCATACATAGCCTGTTTCATCCATGTAGGAGCAGAACTGCTGGGTTGAAGACTATGTGCTGAGAGATGGCCAGTATATATAAAAATAGAATTCTGACCCACAACCTGCAGCAACTAGTCCAGGAACCCAAACAATAATCTCTGCAACAATTGGCCCAGAATGTCCAGGACTTAATTAACGACTGACAGCTTCTCTAAATTTTGTCCCTGCTTTCAACTAAGGGCCAATCATAGAAAGCCAACAAATCACATAGGCAAGCTCTGACTAAATAGTCTTTGCTTGTTCCCACTCTATTAGTCTTCATCTATTTCCATGCTTACAATGGAGATTGCAATGAAATACATTCTGCATACCCTGCTGTCCTGAACCCAGGGCTGTACCCACAGAGGCGCCTTAAGTCTTGCTGCTCACGGGTAGCTGCACTAAGTTGGCGCTGAGTCTAAACTCCCCTCTCTTTGTTTTGAGTTCCTTGACTACTTATGGTCAGTGAGGTACCCAGGTTTTACTAACAACCAGGTGTTGATTCCCCTTTGACATCCTTGGTGGAATCACGCTCTTCTTTGTCAGCCTTTTTTGTGGTCTTTTGTGTTACTATTTCGTGTTGTGCTTTCTAAAAGTGTTGTCATGAGAAGGAAAATCCTGGGGTAGAACATGGGCATCGGCCTCATAAGCCTATTGTTTGAGTTAATCTAACAGGTCTATGAGCTTGTAGTTCTCGCCAGAGGAGCATCCACTTGGACAAACTTTGCTATGGATCACTAATAAATTCAGATGAGGTTCTCCTTTCATCCCAATTTGATGTCTTGAGAGCTTGGCTTTGACACAGTGACAGTGTTCTCTCTAGTTTTCTGCCTGCCAGGAAAGCAGATTGCTGAGTCTGCATTAAGAGGTAGCCAACTTTCAGTTTGGAGGCCCAAGACATGGGGTACACAGGATTACATTCCTACCAAGTGTTGCCAGCTCTCATGGGGTCATCTAAATCTAAATACTCCCCTATGACTCAAAAAGACCCTGCTTCTATATGCATTTGGATTACAGTTATAAATCTTGCCCCCATCTCTCTAAATGGCACAACTTTACGAGGGACAACTTGGGCTGTCCCAGAGTGCCAGTAGCCACTCTGAAGAGTATTTGATTTCAACAAAAATTGTCCATTCAAGAAGAAAGGGAATAATGTTTCTCAAGCCTAATGGGTAGCATTTTTTGATGGATAAACCTCTAAAAATTCTGAAGTAAAAATTCCTTCACCAAAAGATCCTTTGGCCAAAGCTAATTTCTTTAGGAAATGCTCTTTCCACCTTGTTGCCTCCCAATATCCAGCTTTTCCTTTTCCCCTTTATCCTCTTCTCTCCTTTCACAACTCCTTCCTCATCTTTCCCTGGTCCATATCCTCTCCTTTACCCAAAGAACCCTGTTAAAATCCTTCCCATGAACCCGGTATGCAGGCAACTGGAGAATTTAAGCCTTGGACTGAACTGAATTAAGAGCTGTGATTAAAACATTCCCTAAAGCCAAATAAGACCTGCGAATAGTTATTAGAAGAATTTAGAATTCCTTTAGAGGCATATGACTCAGCGACACTTGACCTATATCAACATGTACACATGTTGGTCCCCAGATACTAAATCCTATAGATGCAGGGGTATCCAATCTGTGGCCCACGGTCTGTATACGGATTATTTGAGTATTGTTTTGCTTATTTGTGGTTGTGGATATTGTGAAAATTATGCATGGACTTCTTTTGCTCATTAGCTTTCATTAATGTTTGTGTATTTAATGTGTGGTCCAAGATAACTGTTGTTTTTCCAATGCACAGGAGAAAAAAAAAATGTTGAACACCCATATAAGTGAGCAAAAGCTGATTGGACTGACCTGAAAAGAGACCTACAGGATCCCTCTTTCCACAGTAAACCTGAGAGTCAAAAAAAGGCCAAAAAGGTAGGTCAAAGTCTTCTAAAAGCCATACCCCAAATGTTTCCAATAAAAAACTTTTGTTCAGTCATGCAAATAAGCAAACAAAAAAAGATGAAACTGTAGGCGGTTTTGAGGATAGACTAAAAAACACCTTTGGACGACATTTGAGCATTAAAGAAGATACTGACATAGCAATAGCCCTTTTGTTTCGTTTTTGCTGATGAAGTTGAACCTGAAATTAGAGATAATTTGAAAACAGAAATTGTAATAGGAAATAGTCTATCTAAAGATGAACTACAAACACAAGGTAGAGCATGTTGAGAGAGCTTTAGAACAAAAACGAGACAGGAACCAAAGCAAACTGTGGTCCTGCAGATCAAACAGCTGGGGGCTACTCCCCAACCAACCACCTATGGACAAGAACACTGCAGTGTTACTTAAAGTAGCAAGCAGATCGTTCCGTCTTGTGTGCACGCGCACGCGCGCACACACACACACACACACACGTGCATGCACACGCATACAGAAAAAGAAAACAAAACCAAAAATGAAGACAAAGAAAATTCCTCGATTCAGGTCAACGACGTTGCTCTGAAGAAGGACAAAGAACTGATAGCCTGCCATATTATTAAGCGCTTAAGATGAAGGCATCGTAAGTATAGATGGTCATGCTCATCAACTGCTGGTAGATATTCTTTCTACACTGAACCCTGTGCCTTTAGTCAACCTCTTCCTCAGAATGAACATAGCACACAGGTGGTGGGAATTACAAAGGACCCACAGGTTTTTTGCACCTCCCAGGCCTTAACTTTAACTTTTGAACTCTTCCTATTCTTTGACACCACCCTTGCAAATGGGAGCAGGGAGGCACCTATTCTGAGGGTTATAATACTAAAGGCACATCAGAGGGACTGTTTCCTGATGTGTCAGAAAACTTCACTATTCATAATAACATTGTGATTATGTGACTGGCTGACTATAGACCTTTGTGTTTTGCATTATATTTGTTGCAGACCCCAGATAAGGATCACAGGGCAGTGTAGGGCTTGAGGAAAATTTCTTTAGGATGTATGTATGTATGTATATATATACGTATGTATTTATGTATTTATAGACAGAGTCTTACTCCGTTGCCCTGGATAGAGTGCTGTGGCATCATCATAGTTCACAGCAACCTCAAATTCTGGGTTCACACGATCCTCCTGCCTCCGCTTCCTGAGTAGCTGGGACGATAGGCATGTGCCATCACACCCGCCTGGCTAGTTTTTTCTGTTGTTAGTAGAGACAGGGTTTTGCTCTTGCTCAGGCTGGTCTCAAACTTCTGAGCTCAAGCAATGCATCTGCCTCAGTGTCTCAGAGTGTTAGGATTGTAGGCATGAGCCACCATGCCTGGCTTGCTCTCGGATTTATAATAATACTCTGAACATTTTGGAGAAAAATGATAGATAGAATATTCTCAGTAATAGCTAGTGTAGTATACATACAGGATCCCAAGAGAAATATTTGTAAATACGTGTATTTGTTAACATTAAATTTAGTTTAAAATAAAAAATTGGGGAGTCCAGTCATCAGCTGAGAAAATGTCCTAACCTTACATTTTGAAGGTGAAATTGATGTTTCTATTAGATGATAACCACAGGAACCAACCACACCAGGGATGGTTCCTATAATTTCACGCCTGTGTGGAAAGGGGAGGGCATTTGCTATGTCCTTGGACTGCAACACCAATGCTGCAGGTTATGTTTCTCTAGGTGGTGTTGGGCAGGGTAGCCACCTGTAACACTCGCTGGAGGTCAGGGAGAGAGAGCCTGCCTTGTCTGATAGGCATGCCTGCTCCTCAGAACAGCGATTGCTGCCAGCCACGAAGGCTGACGGAGGCTGTGCCCTCCACATTCTCCCTCTCTTGTTTTCCTCTGTGCTTTACTTTCCTAAGAGGGCTCTTAACTCCACCTCTGGGCAGTGCCTTGATCATCCAGCCTGGGTCAGTGTCGGAGACTGAGGTTCACTTCTTCAAGACCTTGTAGCCAAGGAAGAAGAAGCTCTTCCAGGCCAGTTGCAGTACAATTCTGGGACGGGATCTGATTGGCCCAGCCTCCCTGATTGGACAGGGAGGCCCAACGAATGTCCTCACAACAGCTGTGAGTTTGAATGAACATTTTCCAGAAGCAGGGAAGCACTATTCTGGGCATACAAAAGGACAGAGGTCAAGTTTAGGGGGCACTGGTGACTGTATGTGGTAACAGATATGGATTCTGTCCAGCAGTGGGACAGGATCACCTGCAGGGGGAGGGAATGTTGTGATATTTGCCTTCTAGAAGCTAGTTTGCAATTGCTTTTGGCATAAGTTTGGCATTTGTCTGCTTTTACATGGAAAAAGAAATTAAGTTAATATTAAAAAAAAAAAAAATCATTGTTGGGGACCTGACGCAGCCACACACAAACTCTTTTCCCCTTCCCTGCCTCCTTCTCTCCTCCAAAGACAGACACAAAGGATCTGGATAGTAGCCTACCCCCTGAGAAGTTGGTGCCAAAAGACCCAGCTTTACAGGCAAGCTGTGGAATTCACTCACCCGCAACGGCCCCATATAAAATGGGTCTCTAGCTACTCCCCCTGAAACCCCTGCACAGACCCCATCTTTGCACTGCCCAGAATGGTCATCTACCCTTTCAATAAAGCTGACCTAAATGTCTCTGGTCCCGCTGAGGCCTTGTCTCTGGGAGGCATCGTTTAAACCTTTTAATCATTGTCTTATTTCTCTCTGGAATGAATGAATGGGTGAGTGGAGAGGTTGAATGGCAATGAAGTTTCAGGTTATAAGGTGGCATGATTTGGTAGAATGAAAACTATCCTAGTCACCTGGAATCTAGACCAGGGGTGGCGAACACGCGGCTAGAGCCGCATGCGGCTCCCGGCCAAAATGAATTTCGGCTCTTTGCCTCTTATCATTATTTTGTATACTGTGGCTCTTTGCCAAGTTTGGATTTTGTTATGCTGCTTCTGAGG
>CAUYPK010080145.1:0-46654 GCA_963574355.1 Loris lydekkerianus | reverse complement strand
ATCTCTATAAAGAGAACTATGAAACTCTAAGAAAAGAAACAGCTGGAAATGTTAACAAATGGAAAAACATACCATGCTCATGGCTGGGAAGAATCAACATTGTTAAAATGTCCATAATACCCAAAGCAATATACAATTTTAATGCAATCCCTCTTAAAGCTCCACTGTCATACTTTAAAGATCTTGAAAAAATAATACTACGTTTTATATGGAATCAAAAGAAAAAACCTTGAATAGCCAAGACATTACTGCGAAATAAAAACAAAGCAAGAGGAATTACGCTACCAGACCTCAGACTATATTATAAATTGATAGTGACAAAAACAGCATGGTACTCGCACAAAAACAGAGAAGTAGATGTCTGGAACAGAATACAGAACCAAGAGATGGATCCAGCTACTTAACATTATTTGATCTTTGACAAGCCAATTAAAAACATTCAGTGGGGAAAAGATCCCCTATTTAACAAATGTTGCTGGGTGAACTGGCTGGCAACCTGTAGAAGACTGAAACTAGACCCACATCTTTCACCATTAACTAAGATAGACTCTCACTGGATTAAAGATTTAAACTTAAGACATGAAACTATAAAAATACTAGAAGAAAGTGCAGGGATGCAGGGAAAACCCTTGAAGAAATTGGTCTGGGCGAGTATTTTATGAGGAGGACCCCCTGGGCAATTGAAGTAGCTTCAAAAATACACCACTGGAACCTGATCAAACTAAAAAGCTTCTGCACAGCCAAGAACACACTAAGTAAAGCAAGCAGACAGCCCTGAGAATGGGAGAAGATATTTGCAGGTTATGTCTCCTACAAAGGTTTAATAACCAGAATCCACAGAGAACTCAAACGTATTAGCAAGAAAAGAACAAGTGATCCCATTGCAGGCTGGGCAAGGGACTTGAAGAGAAACTTCTCTGAAGAAACAGGTGCATGGCCTACAGATATATGAAAAAATCCTTATCATCTTTAATCATCAGAGAAATGCAAATAAAAACTACCTTGAGATACCATCTAACTCCAGTAAGGTTAGCCCGTATCACAAAATCCCAAGACCAGAGATGTTGGCGTGGATGTGGAGAAAAGGGAACATTTCTGCACTGCTGGTGGGAATGAAAATTAATACATTCCTTTTGGAAAGATGTTTGGAGAACACTTAGAGTTCTAAAAATAGACCTGCCATTCAATCCTATGACTCCTCTACTAGGTATATATCCAGAAGACCAAAAATCACATTATAACAAAGATATTTGTACCAGAATATTTATTGCAGCCCAATTCACAATTGCTAAGACATGGAAAAATCCCAAGTGCCCATCAATCCACAAATGGATTAATAAACTGTGGTATATGTACACCATGGAATATTATGCAGCCTTAAAGAATGATGGAGACTTTACCTCTTTCATGTTTACATGGATGGAGCTGGAACATATTCTTCTTAGTAAAGTATCTCAAGAATGGAAGAAAAAGTATCCAATGTACTCAGCCCTAATATGAAACTAATTTTTGGCTTTCATATGAAAGCTATAACCCAGGTATAACCTAAGAATGGGGGAAGGGAGGAAGGGGGGAAGTTGTCGGAGGGAGGGTGATAGGTGGGATTACACCTGTGGTGCATCTTACAAGGGTACATGTGAAACTTTGTAAATGTGGAATATAATTGTCTTAACACAATAACTAAGAAAATGCCAGGAAGGCTATGTTAACCAGTGTGATGAAAATGTGTCAAACTGCTTATAAAACCAATGTATGGTGCCCCATGATCACATTAATGTACACAGCTATGATTTAATATTAATAAAAAAAGGAAAAATATGAAATGTGTGTCTCAGAGGCTAAATCTGTTGGACTCCTATTGATGTCAGTTGCTGCTTGCCCTCTGATTCTAAGGATCTCTTTAATTCTGTTTGTCAAAGGTTCTCGGCCTTTCTCCTTCTGAGCAAATGGTAGGATTTCATTTTTCCACTGCTTTGTGGCTAGGTATGGGCTTTTGACTTCCTTGGCCTTATCAGATGTGAGATAAGAGACTCATATGATTTACTCCATTCCCCTTTCCTGGCCTCAACAAGCATGGAAGAAACAGGGAGACAGAGGGGCCCTCAGTTCTGGTTCCTAGGAGGAAATGAACCAGAGCACAGTCCCACGAAACCCCTGATGAGCACGATCAAGAAATACACTGTGCTCTTTGGGACTACTGAGATTGAAGGTTGTTCATTGCATCATAAGACCGGAGCTGGGCAGATCCCAACTACCTGAGCACGTCATTGAATTATGTGGCTGTGAAGCACAGGTAACCGGGAATGCTGAGGAAGAGGATAGGGTTCCAGTGTGACAAGGGGGGATGGAAAGGTAAGTTTGGAAGAAATCTGTAACATTTCTATAAATCCTTTTGATATTTTAGAAAATTAGATGAACGTAATGCAAAAAAAAAGATGTGGGATGGCAGATATATAGGGTGGAACTTGAGAAATACATTTAATTATAGTGGAGGAGTAACAGAAAAGGGCCTCATGGTATAGATTTTGTTTTGTTTTATTTAATGGTAATTTTTAATAATGTCTTAATGTTTTCAAAAGCTGTATTTACTATATAAATTATGATACTACAGAAAAGTACAAAGAAGGTAAAGTTTACATCTAATATTATCAAACCAAGGTAATAATTGAGAACATTTGCTATATGCCCCTTTTCATGTTAACAGAAATTATTAGAGCGCATGTTTAGATTTGGAATGGGAAGCAGTTTTTTATTTTATTGTAAAGACTGAAATTCTTTTCTCCCTTCTGTGTCTCCTATAAGCAAGCTCACTTTTCAGATAATCAATCCCATTAACATTTCCTATGCGTTTATATCAATATTATCTATTAATACATGCATACATTATTTTATATTACACACACATATATAAATTTATACAAAATTATTTGCAATGATTCATTGAGAACAACTTATCCCTCAGTTACTATAAAGCTCTTAGGCAAAATCACACCAGTGCACAAAGAGCTGTCTCATTTGCCTTAAAGGCTGCCGACTATGTATCTTACATATGCAGGTATCCCTCCAAGATATATTGTATATAAATATATATGTCTTAACGTTTATCCTTTTAACTAAATGAACTATCCATCTGGATGTAGATATGCATATTAACTACCCATACCGTTTGGAATCTTCTTTTTTTTAATTTTAGAATATAGAATACCCCACGCCCTTTCATTCTGTTAGCTATTTTGAAAATGTGCCTGCCCTAAATAAGAGCTCTGGGCTGTTCTCAGGACACTTTCCACCTGCCTATTTCCCATGAATAGATAAGTGGGACATGTTCCACAGGTGCTCCCTAACTGTAAAGTGAAGGTCTGCCTGATTTTGAGCAAAGCTGCAGGCAGCATTTCCACTTTGGTCTGGTGCCCTACAGAAGTCCCTGCTGGTCCAGTATCCCACCTCCTTCTCGTCAGCTGCCTTGTCAGACACAGGCAGAACTTTGCTTAAGACCTGACTGCCTGCTGTCAGGTTACGACACACCTGTCACTGTCCTCCTGCCAGCAAGAAAGGCACTGGAAATGTCCTCAGTACAGGTTAAATCTCAAAAATAAGGATGGAAATCTAACAATTTTTGCTCACCAAAAAGTCTTAAATGTCTCAGTTTCTTCTATTTTCAACAAGGATTTATTTTAAATGTTTCCGAACATCACTATACCTACAGCTAATGCTTAAACTTTTCTTTTTAAAATGCTACTTTGTTGTTGTACAGATCTTTTCTAAAGTTTTACTTTAAAATTAAATGACAGTAAAAAAACAACTTGCATATAGAGATCCATGTATTTTAAATACACAAGTATAAATCAAGTAACCCCTGCTATAGTCAGGATATAGAACTCTTCCATCCCCCTCAAAATGCCCTCTCATGACCCTTTGTAACACTGTCACGGCACCATTTCTCAGCCCCTAAACCACAGCTGCTGAGCCCTTCTCCACCCCTGTCATCTTCTTACCTTCTCAAGTAAGTATGTCGCATCATGTTTTGAACCTGATTTTCGTCACAGGAAATTAACCCAAGATATTTGGGGTTTCAATATCTTATTCTTTCCTCCTGCTACAGTGTTCAATTGTACTAACATGGTCAGGTGGTCAGAATCTTCCAAGCTCCTGTGTTATAAAGAACAACCCCCAACCTCAGCAGTCTCAAAAAGCACAGTGTATTTCTTGCTCGTGGGACATGCTCATCGGTGGTTTCCTGGGACTGTGCTCTGGTTCATTTTTCTCTAGGACCCCGAGCTGAAGGACACTCTGTCTCCATGTTTTGTCCATGTTTGCTGAGGCCAGGAAAAGGGAATAGAGTCACTCGTATGAGTTGCACATTGTGAATTGCACATGAACTTTACCGACACCCTGTGTACCACAGTTTGCTTATCTATCCATCCATCCATTGAACAATCTTTTTTTTTTTTTCAGTTTTGAGTAATTATGAATGGGGCTGGCATAAATATTAATGGCCAGGAGGAGGGGTGAATATTATTTTCATTTCTTTAGGGTAAATCCCAATACTCTGGTTTCTCTTCAGATCGTATAAATCCTTCACCTTTTTAGGATAAATACTCAGGAATGGAATTGCTGGATACGATGGTACGTCTATGCTTAACCCTATGCGAAGCAGCCCGATTGCAGATTCCGTGCTTAGCCATCCCACATTCCCACCAGCAGTGCAGGAGAGTTTCAGTTGCTTCACTTCCTTCTCAGAACTTGGAATTAGTGTGATTTTAGACTTCCTTATAGGTGTGTGGTGGCATTCCAGCAGGAGTTAACATTGCATTTGCCTAATACCTAATTATTAATGTGTTGACTGGCTTTTCACAGGTTTTATTTCTTTGTTAAGTGTTTGATAAAATTAAAATCATCTAGATTCTTTTTTTTTTAATTTTTGTAAACTGTGAATTAAATGTATTTAATAGTTATAAGAATAATTTAATAGTTATAAGAATGTTAAGGTTATCTTTTTCAACTTAGGTTGAGTTTTGGCAGTTAGTGGTTTTTAAAGGCTTGGTCTTTTTCACCTAAATTTGTGATTTTGTCTGCACAGATTTGTTCATCGTAGTCTCTCATTAACTTTTTAAATGTCTGCAGAGTGTCAGGGTATTCTTTTATTCCTGATTGTCATAATTTTTGTCTTCTCTCTTTTATTCTTTGTCTGTATTGCTATAATTTATTAATTTGATTGATCTTTTTAAAGAATACATTTTTTGTTTTCATTGATTTTCTGGACTGATTTTGTGTTTCCATTTCATTAATTTCTGTTCGAATCCATTTCTTCCTTCCAATTTGCTTTGGGTTTATCTCACCTTATGTTTCTACTTTCTAAGGTGAAAGTTTAGATTATTTATTTAAGACTTATTTTTTTTTTTCTTTTCTGATACAAGCATTTGATGCTATGAACTTTCCTCTAAGCACTGCTTTGGTCCCATTACACAAATTTTGATATGTTCATTTTTCGTTTTCTTTTGACATGTTTTGTTTTCATTTTCTTTGAAATCAGAACATTTTCTAATTTCCTCTATGACTTACTTTGCCCATGGATTATTTATAAGGGTGTTTTTATTTTGCAAGTGTTAACATATTTTCCTGTAATCTTCCTCTTAGTGATTTTACTTTACTTTCATTATACTTGGGTAACCTACTTTTATGATTAATTAGTTCACAAGTGTTAAAATGTTTCCCCAGCTTCCACCCTACACTTTCTCAGAATGAGAATGATCTTGGTTCATGTTCCAAATGCACTTGAGAAAAATGCATATCCTTCTGTTGTTGGGTGGAATATTCTACTAAGGTTAATTACATCCCACTGTCAACGATGTTCATTTGTTCTATATGCTTGCTGATTTTCTGTCTCCTACTTTTATAGCTTACTATAAGAGTAATGTTGCAATCTCTAGCAATAATTGTGGGTGTGCCTTTTTCTGATTTAATGCTGTCAGTTTTTGCTTCTGGTGTTCTGAAACCTGTTGTTAGGTGTGTTGTGTCATCCTGGTAAATTAGCATTGTTCTGCAGCCTCCTTTGTCTGATATTAAAGTAACCAATCAAACTTTCTTTTGATTAGTGATTGAATCCTATATCTTTTTTCACCCTTTTAATTTTTATATACCTATATCCTTATATTTCAAATGACTTTTTTGTAGGAAACATGTAGATAGGTCATTGTTTTTATCCATTCTGATGATCTGTATTTTAATCAATGTTTTAAAATCATTTACACTTACTATAAACATTTATACATTTAGATTTAATCATAACATTATTTATTTTATGTTCATCAATTTGTTTCTAGTTTCACCTTTCCTATCTTTGTTCTACTTATTTTAAACAGATTGAAGTACACCACTTTAATTTATCTAGTGCATGTTTTACCATATTTCTTTGTATACATGTTTTAGTGGCTATTCTAGGGTTTATAATATATATACCTATGCTTGCAGTCTACTTAGGGTCAATATTTTTCCAGTTTCGCTGGGCTATTCTGTCTCAGGACCTTTTATAAGGCTGCAGTCATCTCAGGGCTGAGCTGAGGTCAAAAGATCTGCTTCCAAACTTACAGGCTGAGCAGTGTCCAGAAGAGAGGGCCTCAATTTCTCATCATGCAGGGCTATTTATAGGGCTGCTGTCATATGTTGGCTTGCCTCCCTCAGGATGAATGGGGTGGTCAGAGAGAGAGAGAGAGAGAGAGACCCCTGGAGAAGTTGCAGTCCTTTGCAGTCTTTTTATAACCTGTTCTCAGAGGCGACATACGGTTACTTCAGCCATATGACATTTGTCACACATAAGGACCCAGACAACATTTGAGGAGGACTGCAGGGATCACTGGAGCCTTTGGAGGCTATCACATGACCATAGGTCCACAATTCAATATTCCGACTTACACGAACATTTCCTTTCCAGGTTACGTCAGTTTATTTGTGTCTAGCTTATTATTGGTGGCTATGATCCTGGGACTCACACAGCTGGGGAAAAGCACACAGAGAGTACTTTTAAATCCTTGCATTTATCTAAGTCCGCTTAGAAAAGTCCAATTTGTGTCCTTAACTTACGTAATAGTGAAAAAAGTTTTAAAGGAGCCAAGAATGTCTCAGAAATTGTGATATATTTTATGCCTATATTTAATGAGGTAATGTTTTTTACAAATACACACGAACATAACAACTGTTTTAATAACTTCCTTTAAGGATATCCTGACAATTCCAAATCTAAAGATTTTCATGAATTCAAAATCCAAGCAGCCATGTGATCTGCTCCTTCTAAGAACTCATGGGGAGTGAGTGGGATGCCACTTTATTTTTTGGTATCTGCTCGGAAGGCTCTGAAATTCATTTGCCTGTTAGACACCAGTATTCCATCCTTCAGTGTCCTGATGAAGTCTGGGATCTGAGAGCTGGCTGCTTAGCAACACGGCTTCTCCAGCAAGCATGAAGACCAAGTGGCTGGTCTGACGCCCTTGACCACTAATTACATTCACACTGGAGCTCAGTGTAGAACTGGGACTTGGCAACTGACCAGTCACTTGGTGGCATTTATTAAGTTTGGTCCATTCTACCAGAACTGCAGATAAAAAGGAAGCTAAAAGGCAGTTGTTAAGACCAGGGAGAGATGGGGGGAAAGGGAAGTTGGTACCCTTCATGATGCTGTGGTGAACAGCTTTGATCTCTGCTCCCACTTAATTTAAGCTTTCTATCTATGTTAGCTGCTGTAGAGTTATGTTTATGTGTGGAACTCCTGAGGCCTCAGTATCTGCATAACTTTTTGACAAATGCTTTATTTATACAGTGCACTCTGTGAACTGAGTGTTTGATCCTATTTCCTGTTAGCTTTGGAAACATGCAAGTTCAGGGCCAAGTTGCAGCCTCTTCATCATAAGTGTGCAGAACCAGGGCCTGCTTTCTTCTTCCCAGCTTAGCCACAGGCTCCATCTATTTTCCCTCCTTCTACTTCCTTCTCTTCCTTATTTAGTCGCCTAATTTCCAGTAGTTATTTTTTTTAACCATTTGAACTTATATTTGGATAAAGAAGGCTAAAATAGAAGGAATATAGTATTTATAAGCCTTGAAATAAAGACTTTTTATAGTAAGAATAGTGTTATTGAAACTGGAAAGCACTTCTTGGTGAGATAACAGAGCAGCCATCACTGCAACAGAGATCATGTGGCCAATTTTCAGATGAGTTTTAAACAAGGTTCAATCTTTAGGCAGAGCATATACGTTCATTTTTCCATTAATTAAGGCTGAGCCTCCCTTTCAAAGAGCTTAAAAATATATTAAATTAACTCCATTTCATTTTCTAATGATTTTTTTGTGGCAAGAAATACCATGCATAAATGATATTTAATTTTCTATGATTAAATGTATCTGATTGTAGTAATGGGTACTTTTATACACTTCTGTGTATGATAATGATGCTTATGATAAAAGAACCCAATATACTTAGTACCTTTCAAATCATAATACCATTCCCCCCAAAGAAACCCTAAGATTTAAACATCTAGTGTACTTTTGAGTACCTCTTAGTACCCTATGTAATTAAAAATTGGGGATACAGTAAAGTGCTATTAACCTGGTGGCCTTCCTCTACTACCATGTTAAGTAAAATAGAATTGGTAGAATTATGCGTCATAGTTAAGACCTCTTCATAGTTGTTGACACCATTTGGTTTTACTTTGCTTATCAGGTGGTCCTTGTCAATCTCCTCTGTGTTCCTCTGGGATCAATAATGAACAACATTTCAGGAATGTCTTTAAAACAAAATATTGGGCTTCTGAAGCTGAGACATACTTGTGTGAAACAGACACAGATTGCTCATGGGATCTGGTGTTCTGGTTTGGGGATACACATGCTGAGATTTCTCCTATATAATTTTTTGAAATGAAGACAGCTTATGGTAGTCAGATATTTCAATATCTTTTTTTTTTTTTTTTTAATTCAGCTTCTGTGTTTATCTGGTATGTTTCCATTATAAACAGATAATTTCATTAGCTCCAAATTATTCAGGTCACTGAAAGCAGTTTACATATAACTCCTACTTGATGTGTCACCAGGAATTAAGGAAAGACCCAATGTGTCTGTCATTAGATTATCATGGAGTACACACACCCCCAAACCAGGGAGGTCAGGAGAAGCAAAATGATGCTGGGATAGAAACAGGTCCAGGGGACACACCACCATGATGAAATTGGTCCTTGACTTGAGCATCCACCTAACCATAATGTGTGAATCAAGAGATGTAAAATCTCACATGGATGGTAACAAATGAAGCCCTCCCAGAGACACTGACAACCTGAGCAAGTTGAAACTGGCATGGTTGAATCAGAAAGGGCACTGTTGACTGTGTTCTTGGAAGTGAAACAATGGACCATAGCATGGTCTGTTCAAAACTTTCAGAGTGACCCACGTACTGTGGGAGACACTTTTTCAAAAAATGAATAGCATTTTGGACACTATTCATAAACGAATACATTTTGGACCTGTTTGATACAAGTTTAATTACTTTTGTTGTTACATAGAGCGCATGTTCACAGTGGGAATTAATAACTCACTTATAGCTGTATTAGATTATAATAGATTTCAAGATGTGAAGGTAAGATTTTTCCCATACAAATTTTTATTCCTCTGGCAAATCACCTCTAAACTCTAATAGGACAAAAAAGAAGTTCCAGCACCACATTTTCTTTGCAATAGAAAATTATAAAGAAAATATAAAAATGAATTAATATATGCTTAGAAATTCTGGTAGATTTACTAAAGACCAGAAAAAACTACTGAATGAACACTTTTGAGCCCCATATCCTTGACAGGTACTTCTGAGGATACAGATAATAGCTGAAAAACTACAGTGGAATGAAGGTGGAAGATGTGTTTACATTTTGTGCAGACTTGAGTGACTATATTCTTTGCAGCCCCCTATCGTGATGATACAAAGGAGCTTAGCTGTAACTACAGAAAACTGCCAGCTTCTGAGTCCAGTTTTCTCTGAAATCTGGCAAAATAATGGCACTACTGATAGAAATTCAGCAATTGCATAATTATATCCTAGCTTCTTCTGTGTGAGACATCATTTGGCAGCAAATATGATTAGACCATGTGACTAAAGATGCACTACTACTTAGGTTAGGATTATAAAACAAGAGAAGGCATACAGGGGACAATTCTGCATATAAGTACTAGTGGTGGAAAGAGAAAATTACATGTTCTATAATTTCATGCATGTTTTGGTTTTCTCATTTCTACAGATTTGATTAGCAGTAATAAATTACATATCTAAAGGAATTTATTGCTCTTTGTACAATACCTAATTTGATATTCAAAAATCTGTAAGAGCAGGTATTAGTAATATTATTGCAATATGGAAGGCTTACAATCAAAAAATTTAAAGATCATCATCTTGTTTACAGAAACTTTTCCTTTCCTTTTCTTTTTCTCTCTCTCTCTTCTGTTGACCAAGAAACTTTTTTTTCCAACCAGAATGTTCAGGTAGAAACTCATATACCAGATCAAAGTGTCATTTTGTTTGCTTTCAAATTCAAATTTATAACATTTTTGTTTACAAAATCAATAAAAACAATGAGATGTCTTAACAAAATTAAAATTTGAAATTGATTCTGAATGTCAGCAGGCATTTTGCTTTTTCCACAAAATTTATCTTTATTTCTTTTTTATAAGCAAATTATATTAATTTCCTATTTTCTGTTCATTTCTAGAATTTTTCATTATGTAAAATTAGAGATTATTATTATTCACATCAATTAGTATTTATAGCTGGTAACTAATTTTTTAAAAATAGATTGCCTTGTGGTTTCAGAGTACCCTTAAATTAAAATGTTCCCCACACCTAAAATATAAGTAATTGATACTTTATTTCAGAGTTGAATCATTAACAATCTCACTTATGTTAGTCCTTGTTATATTAATAAATGTAAAGATCAAATGGAAAATATACCATTTATAATCCTTCCTAATTTGATATTATCACAACAAAGTATTTTATCCATTGCTAACTATCGTACAAGTTACACTAATGCTTTAATAAGATCATGCAATAAATAGATGCCACCCCAGACTCCACTAGCAAAAATACATGTGCTGAGACTGATGGTAAAAGACCATCAATTGAGCACATGTCTTTATATATGTTCATCCATGGAATTCAACTAAAATGATGAATATGGATTTTTTTTTTTTTTCAGACAAAGAATAAGCCCTCAAGGACAAAGAAAGTAAGTGAGGCGACACGATCCATTAAATGACATCACCAAATTTTGAGAAGACAGAAAACTGACAGATAAGTAATTGACACAGAAAAACAAAAACCAGGAAGCCTGCATTTCTACAGAGAAAAATAGACGGACCATTCACCCCACAAAGCCACAGAAAGGCTCGGGGATTAGCAGAACCAAGTGAACTGAAAAACGGTGGAAATTTCAAGGCTGAATAGAGGGAATGACTGGATGTCTAGGTAAGGAATGGTTAGGTTCCTGGATAACCATCCCTCTTCCACACAGCTAGTGACAAGCATGTCCTGAACCCTGAAGCAAGCCATAGCTTTATGCTGTAGAAAAATTGATCTAGTAGGACCCTGGATTTGGGAACATATCATCTTGTGGGGAATGAGTTTTCATACTGTAGACATGTGGCCGTTGCTGAGTGGTGTTCACTGTTGTTGTTGCTTATTCTTCTGTGCCCTATGATGTCACTTCTAATCCCATCTTACAGATGGCCAGGATCCTTCTTTAGAGAAACTGAATTATTCCATAGTAGACTCAAATACATTGACACTTACATGCCTTGATGACAATGTCAGCTTATTGTTTTTAACACTCTAGAGCACAACCCACTTATAATAAACTCTGTCCCTGAAAATAGATTTTTCTGTTATCTTCTTAGTGCCTTATTTTTTAATCTGAATGGCAGCCAAGATCATCACAGATTATAGGGAAAACTTTAAAGCAGAAAACAAGACCAAAATATCAGGTCTAACGATTAAGTCCACAAACTCATCCTAGAAAAAGTACTACATACCTTATTGCTAAATTTCACTATAGTCACCTTCAAAGTAATCCCTGCGAGAAGATGCCAGCACCTAGTCCACCCTTTTTCTTAGAATGACCATCAGAAGTGACATCATAGAGCACAGAACAATAAGCAGCAATAATAGTGAACGCCACTCAGCAAAACACAGCCACGTGTCAACATGAACGTGGCTGTGGGACACTGATAGACAGAGGTTCTGAGTTGTTTGTACAGTGCTGCCAACAAAAGCACATGGTGGCAAGTTTGTGGACTTAATTGTCAGACCTCATACAATGACAGCTCTGACACCCTCTTCAAGTGCAACTAGAACATAAAAGAGTATGTCTGTAAGTAGATGCATGCTACAATCACTAATGAATTTATCCAATTAGCTAACAGGAAGTCAGAACTCTGAGAGGACAAGGCAAAGGATTTCTAAGAATTGATATGGGAGTAGAAACCTGGATTAATGGCATAAACAAAGTACGTATTGGACATTTGATAGCAATAGGGTTACTAAAAAGCAAGCTGAAGGGAGGTCAGACATGAATTAGAAGAAAGGAGGACCCAAGATAATCTCCAACTAGTTTCTAATTTTTACTAATACTTATTCTCAACATCTGATTCAAAACTAATTTTTTTCTATAAATTCACATTTTAACATTAAACAGGCAAGTACAAGCATTTCAAAGACAAAACTGTGCCCAGCCCAGCCTGTGTGTCAAATGTCAGATACATTCTCCCTTGAGGGGCAAGATACTGCTCCAGGCTGTCCTCTGAAGCATTACCCATCATTATGGGTTTTCTGAACTTGCAGTAAACTGTGTCATTCCCAATAGTAAATTGAATGTTTTCCTGAATAGGGGGAGACATTGACACTGATAATGAGTTATAATGTACCAAGAAAATGCATTTAAACATCTTGTTGTGAGAACAATTTGTTAGTAAATAATAGAAGAGATTTAAAATGAGGCCAAAAGTTATAAATTATTAAAATCCATTCTTGATATAAGAAGCAGCACAAAGACAGCAAATGCACAAATTTGTCAACTATTCCTCAGTTTTGCATGTAGATAACACTGACATACATTTCGAGATCCCAAGTCAGTACCATCAGCAACAGTGCCAAGCCCAGAATCAGGTATCTTGCCTTCCGTGCACCTTGGCGTGACTGCAGCCATTAACTCAGTCCAGTCATATGTACTCTCTCTGTAAAAGGTGCTGCTTGGTTTGGAGAAACAGTAAAAGGAATACTGGACTCCAATATGGAAGATAATCTGTAGTTTGTGGTGAATGAAGAAGAATCAACAAATATGATTTTATGCCACATCTTGAACTTCAGATTAATATTTTATTATATCTGGTTTAAGTGGAAATTGTTGACCTTTTGGAACCTCCTCATTTTGATAAATAAATTAATAAGCTAATTCCCACTACTCCTGATTCTGGAGGCGCAAAGCGATAAGCCATAAACCATAAGCCCCCCAAACTTACCCCAGAAGAGAACGTAGTGCTTTGTACTGTTGTCACTTTGTTTTATTAAATCTCCCCATTCTGTTGGCCATAGGACTAATCTTAGGCCTATTACTTCTTACTTGTACCTTTGTAAATGCTGTGTAATTTTGAATGCATAAGGGTCTGTCTGTGTCCCTGTCTAACGTTAACTTTTGGGGGGGGGGGTAAACAAACATGGCAGGGGATAGTACATCTTCCAAGGACCAAAATACTTGCTCATCAATAAACTGAATCAAGGATGCATTGGTAAAATTCAGAAGCCAGATATTCTATGTGAAAAAGTTTTAGTATCGCTGGACAGTGTAGAGACTAAGCACATCTATACAAGAAACATACATTGCTCAATAGCATTGACTGGGTTCAAGTGTTTTTCTCATAGCCCGATGGAGTGGCATTTTGAAAGTGAACACTGGTCCCTTTTCCAACCACAGAGTGTCTGTAGTCATTGCATTCCAAGGTTATGTGGGGACAACGAGTTTTGTAAGCTAACAAAGCCCACAGAGGTCAATGCCATGTGGACACTGCCTTTGATGGTGAAAACTTAATGTTAACTATAGCTTATCCATACTTTTAACCAGCAACAGAGAAGATATGGAAGAACTAATGTACATCTGTCATTAATATCTCATCAAATCTGAGAAGCCATTAGTATCAGAGATGTTAAAATGTGAAGGAAAAAGTCTTTTGAAATTGCTGAATGCAGTACGTGAAGGCAACTCTGGCACATGATCTACTCACCAAGGGTTACTAGTGGACTTTTTAAAAATAAAAATGAACCCAACACGCAGCCAGAAGGTTGCAAGTTCCTTGAGATTTATGACTCACACGAATGACTTTAGCAATGGTCTGAGCAGATACCATTTTAAGATTTCTCTGCTGTGACAAATCTCATTTCAGTTTTAAAATGCCTTGTGATTACACAGTACTATTTGTATGATGTCCCTTTTAGCTTTTAGGTCACTTATATTTTGTCAATCAGTCCTACAGTGTTATTTATTTATCAATCACTTAATAACCGTGCAGCAGAGAATAATTTCTCTGGCCTACCATGGTAATTTGTATGATAATTTCACCCCTGCTGCTGTAAACTTGAATTCAGCCACAGCTATGATTGCTAAAATTAAGATTTCTAGGTCACTTTTCAGCCTCTGTGGTTCCTATCTTTCATCATTTCTTCCTACTCTGTCTTCTTAAGTTGAAATAGGGTTCACCAAACACTTGAGCAAAGAAATATACCAGTTGTTTCTTTCAAATGTGGCTCCTATTTGACAGAGCAGGTAGCATTCATGTACTGATGTGATCTTGAACCTCATACTATAGACCTGTATGTCTTCAGGTTAAATTCTGGGAATTGTGAAAAGGGATACTTTCAGATTTTACAAAAACTAAATGGATAAAGAGAAAGGATCACTATTACTGACCAGGAGAACTGAGTGCGTCCCAGAAACAAGTAGACATTGCTAGTGGCAGGATTTCTCCAACATGTGATGTTTTAGTGGCAAAGGCTTTTTTGAAAAGGGATATTTTTCTACTTTTGCACAGGCAATGGTCTTTGAATTGTGCCAAAAGAGGGAGACTGTGAATTGTGGTTGGGTAAGTGGCTGAAGTCCTCTCAAAGCTCATTGTCATTAGTATTTGAGAGAAAGAGCTGAAATGTGAATTTGTAAAAGAATTCCCCACCAAGATGGGAGACACAATTCCTAAAATATCCAAGCCTCGTCCTTAGCTTTCCTAGACTCATTAGTTTTCAGTTGTTATTTTAAAAAGAATGCAATTCTGTTTCTTGCCAATTATTCAATTATTTTAAGCTCATTTTAGGTGATGGTCATTTCTTTGTCTTTATTGTGGGTTTTTCCTTTCTGAGTTGAGCCTATGAGGTCTCTGTTTCTTCCACTACGGGCTTTTAACTCATTGGATAGGTTTGTCATGGGTCACTGCTATTACCCAAAGAGACAGGAATCTTACCTGCAACATAATTGAAAATAAGAGAAATCGGGTGGTGCCTGTGGCTCAGTGAGTAGGGTACTGGCCCCATATACTGAGGGTGGTGAGTTCAAATCCAACCCCGGCCAAATTGCAAAAATAAAAAAAAAAAAAAAAAAAAAAAAAAGAAGAAGAAGAATATAAGGGAAATCACAAATGCCATTAAAAAAAAAATTCAGATTACTATGATGGTACAAGCAATTAGGTTGCATTGTTTGCATTTGTTAGATAAAGTCCAAGTTGTAGTTGAGCCCTTCCCCCAGGAGGTTTGCCATGTACCCTGGTGCCCGTTAGGTGAGAACTTACCAGCACCCTCCCCCTTCTCCCTCTAACTGAATTTAATTGTATTTTTCTCTCATGTGGGCGTGTAGTTGTCATCTACTGATTTCATATTATTATTGAGTACATTGGATATTTGCTTTTCTATTCTTGTGATACTTTACTAAGGAGAATGTTCTTCAGCTCCCTTCAACTTAATACAAAATAAGTAAAGTCTCCATCTTTTTTTTTTATGGCTGGATAAGATTGTCTGATATATACATACCACAGTTAATTAATCCATTCATGGGTTGATGGGCACTTGGATTGATTCCACATCTTGGCAATTGTGAATTGAGCTACAATAAACATTGTAGTGCAAATGTCCTTATGGTAAAATGATTTTTTACACAACTACCATGATTACAAAGAACTTTATTGTAGACACACATGGAACAGAGTGAATCAAGGTTCAAGGGCATGTGTAGGTGACGCCAAAGCCAGAGATCTGGACAACATAACCTGCAGTGGGGCCTTATTTGCAGGTGATAGGTATCTTAACTGCCATTTCATGGCTTGGTGACTGCTGGAAGCTGTCCAGTAGAATGAGAAGTTCTGGTTCTGAAACCAGCTTCAACACTTGCTAGTTGTGACTTTGAACAATCCATTCACATTTCCTAACATCTCTGCTTCCTCATCTGAAATGTGGCAGAAATAATAGCTATTTCTTAAATGCATCCTGAGTCAAATTTTTAATGCATGACACCTCCATGCTTTGGAACTGCACTGAGTCAGCATACAATGAATGTGAGTTTCTTTCTCCCTGGGGAAGGAGGACTGCTTAATAAATTACAAAGCTCTATGTGAATGTAAGTGATTTTTGTGAACATTGTGTTGTTTCAGGATTTTGATTTTACAAAAGATTATTAAAAGGGGAAAAGAAATTGAGATATTGTCTTACAGCATCCCAAATAAGTACAAAATAAATCATCTTTCCACCATGCTCCGAACTTTTTCATCACTTAGGAGCACAGATGTTGAAAGTCAAACAAAGGATTTTCCTACCTCAAAGCATTTTTTTTTCTCTTTATCTTTCTTTTCTGACATCAAAAGTATCCTTTTGAAGGTTCGTAAACATGGGAGAAAAGAAATATCAAATCCAAAGCTCCCTTTCTTTTTCTTGGACAAAAATGAAGATTTTATGCATCTGGAACACAAAAGAAAGAATTGAAGAGCAGTTCTGATTCAGCCAGTGGGCTCCTCTGCCCTGTGTGTGCCCTTCTCAAAGTGGACATGCATTTCTGTTTGCAAGTACTGGTCGCGTTCCCAGCCTTGCAGGATTGAGACAGGGTGAGCTCTGCACTGGTTACCTGTACAAAGTCACGTAGGGTATCTATTTTTGCTAAACAATGTTCCTGGCCCCCTCATTGCTATTAAAGTCACATACTCAGATTTTAGATTCCATATCAGTTCTTTGCTGAATCGTTTTAGATTAATCGTTTGTACATCCAGTTATGGAAACAAGGAAGTTACCTAGGTAGATTTTAAGTCTCCTGGGTTTTCATGTTATGCATTGTCAAACCTTTTCATTGTAAGATGCATACTTCAAAACAGATATCGTTATTTATTTTCCTGGCTTGCTTAGTGACTTTTTGTACCTGGTGACAACATTTTGGAAGACGACACAGGTAGTCTTTGCTTTACATCTCCCATATCCCTTTCACATAATTCCCTTATAACTTTCACCACCTGTTTTTAGATACTAGATTGGGTTTTATTTGCATCATCTATAGACTTGCTGATTTTACAATTCATTTAAATTTAGGAAATTGGACCAGTCTCTTCATTAAATATGACTCAATAATTTAGGAACATGGTAAAAGAATAGAAATCTAAAAAAAGCATATAAATACTTTTTGTGACATTATATACTTTCAAGTAGGAAAAAAAATGTCCAGGGCCAAGATACACATTTCATGTATATTATTACATTATGCTCTGTATGGTTTTAATAACACTGTGAAAGAATACCACTGGGAAATTTCCACTAATTCCAAGCATGACAAAGGTAAATTAGGATTATAGAATAAGTATCAGAAGAAATAAAAAATGTGTTATCATGGCTCAGTGCCCGAAGTTCAGTGAGTCCGACATCAGCCACATACACTGAGGCTGGCAGGTTTGAACCGGGCCCGGGCCTGCTAAACAACAATGACAAATGCAACCAGAAAACAGCTGGGCGTTGTGGCGGGCGCCTGTCCCAGCTACTTGAGTGTGTACGGTACTGCTACTTGAGGCAAGAGAATCGCTTAAGCCCAAGAGTTTGAGGTATCATTTATTTGGACATTGTCTCACTTAGAACATCAACCAGGTGTGCCAGCCACTGATCTAGGAAGTCTGCATTGCCATTATTGAAACTCTATTCAAAGAAACTAAATGAAAAAGTAGAAATGTTTAAAGTGGATTCTTCCTATAAGAGATTTTTCATAAATCTTACATATTTTTCAATTTATAAAAAGGAGCTGGTAAAATTCATGAAAATATATAAAAGCTTTTGTGTACAATAATCTCTTCTGTCAACTAATTGAAGTATTTTAGTATATGGTATTCACAAACTTTCCACATGAGATTTAATACATGTTTATAGTTTGTATTATGTGTAAATAATTTTTTCCCACTTTTTAAATTAATAAATATATGAGTCAAGAAGCACAATATTAAAACAAGCACCCACAGACCTGCCACCTAACCTAGGAAATGCAACATAATCAATGTCAGTGTCTGCATATTGTTTAATTCACTTGTTTTTGAACGCAACAAATACTGTACGTGTTCTCAGTGTCTGTTCCCACTCAACCTCAAGTTTCTAAAATTTACTGAGGTCAGTAATATGACTGAAGATCCCTAATTTTTACTCATGTGTGGTATTTCATTAAGTGACTAGCACAGTCTCTTTACCAATTCTTTTATCACTAGACATTCAGTAGCTTCTAGATTTTTTTTCCTATCACACGCTGCTATAAACCCACGTATCATAACTTTCTCTTGGAGAAGCCATGTAAGAGTTTTTCTAGGGTGTTTATCTAAGAGTGGACCTACTAGACCATAAATGGTTTTAGTTTGGATTCCACAAAGTCTAGATGCCTTGGGTTTATTTGCAGAGTTATTCCGGGAAGCACAGAGCAGGAGTGGGGAGATGGGGCAGGAAAGGAAGGAGCAGCCATTGTCAGTGTGTCTGTGATGGGGACAGCGGTGGGTAGCTGGCACTGTTCCCCTGGGAACCTTCAGGAGACTTAAACCTACCTCCGAATTGCTATTTATATATCACTTCCTATCCCTTGATGCTCAGGGCTGCTCTGGGGGAAAATTAACTTTCTGAAACTTCCTGCCCGGTCCAAACCCGGGCTGAGCAAGTGCTGGCTGACCCCGACGAAGCCGCCAGCGTGATGAAATCTATTCATCTCCCCTGCAGCTCAGCTCCCGGGCTGGCCACAGGCTGTGGATCCAGCTGAGTGTTTATTTAACCTTGCAAGGTGATGATAATGCCTTCTGCAGTGGCTGGCCCAGTTTAAATTCCCACCAAGAAAGGGTAAGAGGCTCTCTTGTCCAACTTCACCATTATATCATCAGAGTTTTAAACTTTTGCCAATCTAGTGGGTATTACATCATTTTCAAAAAAAAAAAAAAAAAAAATGCATTGCATTTCAATGATTGCTAGTGAGATAGAACTTCTTTATATAAACTTATTAAACACCTGAATTTTCTCTCCTTCAAAACACCTCTTTATGTCCTTCATCTATATCAAACAATTGTTTTATATGCTTTTTAATAATTTTCTGAATTTATATATTTTGAATACTAAATTTGACAGTTATATATGTATAAAGAAGTTCTTTCTTAATTTTACCATAGTTGAATTTATGGATATTTTTTAGATAACTGCTTTTTATATTTTGTTATTCTTGTTCCTGCATTACACTTTAAAATTTGAGTATTTTGTTCTTCATATATCAATATACTCTTTCTGGAGTTTAACTCCTTATATCTTGCAAAGAAGGATCTGATTTTGATTCTTTTCCTATGAATACCTGATTGCCTGGCACCACATGGGATAATCTCTCTTTGCCACTCATCTTAATGCCACCTCTGTATTTCGAAGTCTTCTTGTGTACGTGGCTCTGTCTTCCCTGTGTAAAGGCCTCATTGTCTTAATTACAATAGCCTTGCAGATAGTTTTGATATCTGTTGGGTCAGATTACCTTTGATTACCTTATCTTCTTCTTCGTAAAGGAATTTTTTGCTGTTATTGGTCTTTCTGCTCTTCCCTATAAGCTTTACATTTTGCTTTTGAAAATGAAAAACCTTGTTTGGGTTTTGACTGTAGTTACCTTGAATCTAGAGATCATTTGAGGGCAATTGACATGTTAATACTACTGAGTCCCTCTATGTTTGAACAAAGATTGTCTGTTTATATTTTATTGCTTCTTTTAAAATAAATTTTATAATGCTTGCTACATTTTGTTTTTCTTCTAGGTAACCTATGTCAGTTTAAGAAAATTCTTTTCTATCCTACTTTGCCAGAAGTCTTTTTACTATGAATGGGTATTAAATTTTACCTGATGTTATTTCTGTACCTAAAGTGATAATCATGTGGTTTTTCTCTTTTATTCATTAATGTGATGAATTACATTAATAGGTTTTCCATTGTGAAACAACTGTTATATTCTTGTGAAAAATAAGGCTTGTGCATGACCTTCTTTTCTGGGCAATAAGTGTATAACAGTGAATTAAACAGTGTCACACACGGTGGCTCACACTTGTAAACTCAGTGTTTAGGGAGCCCAAGGTGAGAGATAGCTGGAGACCAGGAGTTCAGAGTTACAGTGAGCTATGATTATGCCACTGGACTGCGGCATGTGTGCTGGGCAACAAAGTGAGATTCAGACTCTAAAAATTGTAAAACAACAAAAATAAAAAATACATTAAAATAAAATAAAAATAAGTAAAATAAAATAAAATAATAAAATTGAATAAAAATAAAATGTAATCAGTATCACCACACGCATGAGTGTGGGTTGGAGAGAGACTATAACAAACAATTAAATAGCCAGATGTAATATGCATGATCAGGTACTGACACTCAGGAAAAGACATGCATATTAACCATTCCCCTCGCCTCAACACCAGAAAGATGTCTGCTAATAAACCAAGTTACAAAAGCATGTCTTGCACATGCACCTGAACATGACATTGTACAAGAAGTCCTTGTGCATGACTGCTGATTCCAGGCACCAGTAGGAATACAGACAAGCCTAACACAGAGAGAAACACCTCTGCAAAAAGTATATCAGTTAAGTAATTAAGAGGAGGGAGGGTCTTATGTTGTCCACCTTAACATGGCAGCCAGACTGAATTAGGATTCCTTAAGTTACTTTCAGCATCCTCCTTCTTCAGGCCGTTCCTTGGTTATTTTTCTTTATAGTTCACAGTACACACATCAGCAGTGGTAAAGGGAAGGTGTCGCATTAATTTCACGATATCACCATAAAATTAAAAACCTAGAGGGTAGTTTTGCAGCCTTTTTAGAGTGCCCAGTAACAGGACATCTGTATCCATCAATATTTATAAACGAGTTTATCCTCCTAACATTAGCTGTGAAATAAGCATGCCGCAGGCTCCTCTGGCTGCGGCAGATCTTTGCTGTGCTATAGCTCAGGATTCAGATAGAGTTAAAAGAAAATACAGACGTCCACAATGGAGTATGGCCAAGCAGTTCCACTGGAGAAAAGAAAACATGTGATCAGATGGACACAGCGCTGGCATGGCAGACGTCTGAGAGTCAACCAGAGTGGGGAAAGTGGGAGGGAGGGAGCAGTGGCTCCAAGAGTCCAGCCGGTGAACAGCTGCAAGGACTGAATTGACCGAAATGAGTTCCTCATTCCAGCCTGTCTCATCACGAGGATGAGGCAACGAAACCTCGGGAAGGTCTCCTGCTGCACGGAGTGCTGAGGTGACTCCAAAGATCTAGGGAGAGGGCCGTGGAGGAAGGTGCTGCTGGGAGCTAATTTGGTTTGGAGATGAGTCATGTCAAACTTCCAGAACAGAGAAGTTGCTCTGGGAGAAGGGACAAAAGTACAGCACTGAGTTGTATGTGAGTCACGGTTCTCCAGGGAAATGGGACCAGCGTGACAGAGAGAGAGGTAAGAGACAGAGGTGCTGCTGCAGATAGATGGACAGCTGATAGAGAGAGAGGACAGATGGCGAGGATAGATTATTGGTAGATGATATACCATTATGATAGCTAGATTATTGATAGATAGATAGGAGGAGATTTACTACAGGAATGGACTCGTGATGATGGAGGCCAACATGCCCCATGTTGTACTGTCTGCAATCTGGAAAACCAGGAAAGTTGATGGTGTAATTCAGCCTGAGAATCAGGAACTCCTATTTTCAGTTCAAGCAAAGAGAGAAGAAATTCACCCTTCCTCTGCCTTTTTCTCCTATTAGGGCCCTGGACATACTAGATAACACCCACCCACATTGGTGAGGATAGACCTTCTCTACTCAGTCTGCTGATTAAAATGCTGATCTCTTGTGGAAACAATACCCAATAGAGACACTCAGAATTCATGGTTTACCAGCTATCTGGGCATCCTTTGACATCAGCAGCCCATGAGCCTGAGCTTCCAGTGTCTTTCAGAGAGAGACACTACGATTTAAATGACTGTGGATGCTTCTGGTGACTGGGGATTAGAAGAAACCCAATGGACAGTGATACTTGAGGTCCACTGAGGACTGGACCAAGAAGACCAGAAAGGGATCTGATGGATACACAGGTCCACAGTGAGATGGATAGGGGTTCATGAAAGGTGAGGGGTGGCATGGTGCTTTGGAAGGGGTTTCTGGGTCTGGACTCCAAAGTAAGCAGGGTGGAACATTGCTGTGTGCACCACTCCCTGGTGAAAGGAAGTTTATAAACTTATTGTACAGCCATCTTCTACTGATGCCCATCTTTAATTATCAGAAAATTCTTCCTTAGATGAGCTGAATTTACTTTCCTGTTACTTTATTCAGCCACCCTGGAGAGACACAAAATAAATATCTTTCTGCTTCTCTATATGCATCTCTACTGTCCTAGGATCTTCTTCCCTTGTGTGGGGATTGTGAGGAACTGGCTTACCATAAAAAGGAAAAAAGAAAACCTTGAGGGATACTCTGATTACGAGAACTGTTAAAAGGGATTTACAGGGCACATTTAATGAGAGCAGAAATTGAATTGCACTTGACTGCATTTAGAACAGTAAATTTTTATTAAGCAGCCATAAGGTGTGTAAGATGCCTTCAAGACTATGGAAAAATGGAAACCCTGCCCTTAGGGAGCTTAAAATCTGATTAATTTTGCCACACTAAGGATAGTGAGGAAGTTGGGATAGGCACAAACACTGCTCAGAAACAACCAGGGGGAAATAAAAAGACTACCAGGAAGTCTACATTGGTTAAAGCTAAAAGATAAATTTTAAATTAAAATGATTTATTATTTCATTATAAAAGCAAGTTATAGCTATTTATTACAAATATCAGAAAATTATTTAAAAAAGGAACACATATATCGCACAGGATAATTTTGTACTACAGAGGCATAGGAATCTTTTCTTCAGACCAATACGGATTTTTGTATGGGTTATACTATACACGGCCTTTTCACTACGTTTATTACAAGTACTTTGTAAAATAAACATTCATGTGCAATGTGTTTAATAGCTGATTAGCATTTCATTAAAAGACTACATCATTTTTTATTTACCAAATTACCTATTGTTAGACACTTCGGTTGTTTCCAAATTTTACTAGCATAAACAGCATACTTGTGGCTAAATCTTTGCTTATTCTTAATTCTTTCCTTAAAACACATTTCTGGGTGTGGAGTTGGGTCAAAGCTAAAGCACATTAGTACGTTTTTTGATAAATAGTGCCATAATGAATTCCAGGAATATTGTTCTTTAACGGGATAAAAGTGACAATTTCTCCCTCATTTACTGATGATGTGAGTTTTGTTAGTTTTTGTAACACCTGCCAGTTTAACAGGTGACAGGTCATGTCATCATTTCTTTGATTACTCAAATGTAAAAGATCTTTGAAAATGATTGTCAGTTACTTTTCTCCTTCATGAAATGCTTTTTTTAATATTGGCTATTAATTAATATTCTTCATTCAACAAATATTTATTGAACATCTACTATGCGCCACATACTGTTCATGGTGCTGAGAATACACCAGTGAACCAAACAAGCAAAGCCCCTGCGTCCCCAGACTCACGTTCTAGCATAAGAGTTTTAACATGAAATAGATATTGACCTTTGTATCGGACTGGGCGACTCTTTTCATCTTCAGTTTGTCATTTGGAAGGAGATGTGTATATTTAGGACAGAGGAAAAAGTGGGACCATGGTGTAATAGAATAGTAGAGGTCAACTGGACCTTGGAAACCACAGAGAATAACCCCCTTCATCTTAGACATGAGGAGACCCACAGGGAGAAGGCTTGTTAGACTCACAACAGGTGACTGACCCAGAAGGATTGCACATCTGACAGCAATATTAGTCTAGATAACTGAAAAAAAGTCCTCTTTCATTCATGCAATTTAATTCATTTTTTGATTTCTGCATTATACAAGTTAACAGGTAACATTTATCGGGGTCTTCCTATGTGTCAAGCATTGTACCAGGCGCTCTTTGAGCTTAACTTCCCTTGACTCCAGTGGTGAGACAGACTCAAGCATCTTCCATTAAACAGATGGGCAAATGACGGCTTGCAGTACTTAAGCACAATGAGAAATGATCGTTCTCAAAGACTTTTCACATTTTAATAATCAAAGAAACCCAGTTAAAACAGTGACATATGATATATCACCTGTTAATTGGAAGCTGTTTAAAAAAAAAACAGAATTTGCATCATAGCCAGTAATTGAAAAAGCTTCACTCAAGGCAAGGCCTGTCAGTGTCCAGACGCCACCACCATCCTACCCCCATCCCTAGTGTGCCATCAGGGCACTGTTGGTGTGAGACATGTGTAGGAAAAGGAGAGCTCTGAGGATACCCCAGCTCACCGTTGCGCTGATCTGTGCTCCCAATTTTTCTCAACCTCTACCAAAACAGTCTTTTTGATTTCTCTGTCATTTTAAAGTACAAACCACAAGACAACAAAGTGAGGAGTTATTCAACCAACCAGCAGGTGACATTTTCGTTCTTAAGCCAGTCAGGCTCTTACACTAAGGGATTAAGCCCTAATTGCAATCCCAGGCATCCACAAACTGTCAGGGTAAGGGACTTGTTCTTTCTCTGTTTCTTTGTCTCCTCTCTCCCACCCTCTCTTCCTCTTCTCCTCATCTTCTTCCTTCCTTCCTTCCTTTCTCCCTCCCCTCCTTCCTTTCTACCCTGGCCCAAGCTCTGATTTTGGTATGGCATGTGTAACTAAGATGGAGTTAGTGCCCCACCACCCTCCAGCAGGCTCCCTTTTAGAACTAGTCCTTTTAAGGGTGAGACCAGCAGAGTGGGGCAACTCAGGGGTGTTAGAGACTCCAGAGACCCATTCATCCCTCCTCGGGGTGTGGCTGAGCTCCTCCACCAACCTTTCCTGCCAGGCTCGGGAGCAGGATCACTCTTAGCTCTTTCAGTCACCCAGCCCTTTACCTATGAGTATCACCAGAGCAGGGGGAGACTGTCTGAGCAGGCAGGTGGAGTGCCCCTGACAGCTGCATGTCAGCTGAAGTCTGCAGTCAGAATGCTCCCACTGTGAGATGAAAAATCACAAAGGCCCAAGTTCAGAGGTACGGAACTGCAGTTAACATTGACTTCATCTGTAGTCCAAGGGACAAGTGGAGAGATAGAGGGGACAAAAGTACAGACTGGGGAAGAGCCAGCATGTGGATCTATTAGTTTTCCCACAGCTAGTATTTAATGAGAACTAATTACTGGTTTTATTTTATTAATGGTGCACAAAGAACATTCTGAACCTATGCAAACCCAATGCTGATGAATATTTTATTTTCACTACTATCAATAAGCATTAAGGGCTTAACTACTCAAAGAGCTGTGCTTGAGTTTTGCATGTGAGGTGAGTCGCACAGGTACAATCCAGCTGCCCAAAAAGAGATTTTGAAAAGAACTAAGTAAGGCGAAGGACGTTCAAGCAACAGAATGAGTAGGTATAGCAGTGAGGACAAATGATCTCCTGCACAAATGTAACTTGCATGCAATGAGGCAGGAAGGAACTAAATGATAGAAAAAGCGCTGAGAAGCACATTTCGCCTGGGAAGGCAGGAGTTTTGTGTGTGAGGCAGATTTGCTGATGGAGTTCAACATTTTGTTCCTTGGGAGGACAGTTTTACCTTTTTTAAAGGGGCATGATCAAGAAAAGTTTTAGAAAAAAAATGGTCTGTTTAAAGATAGTGTTCTAGAGGGTAATTAATATAGAAATTATTTACCCTACATAAAAACTTTGAAGTGGTCACCCCTCCTCTCTCAGATTGCTGGACAACCTTTTCAATGTACACTGAGGGCCAAAGCAAATCAGAGTCAGGTGCTGAGGTGCCTGAGGCCATAATGGTTAGTGCAGTTCATGGAGTAAGAGGTTCCAAAGAGAGATGTGACCAGAAGGAAGTCCACCAAATTCACTGACATAAAAACGCAGTGGTGGAACTCCTGGAACAGGTGGCATATTGAGGTGTGTTCCAACTGCTCAGGTAACAAATCAAAAATGTGGTCATGAGACATGAACACAAAGGAAAAATTATTGGTAAAACTAAGAAGTCACAATGAGCTGAAGAAAAACGAATCCAGTGCAACTTAACATCATGCTAGTGTAAGGACCAGCATGTGGGAGAAGCCAGCCACAGGAGAAGACAGTCTCCAACACAAATGCTCAGGAATTTTGACCAAAATTTAAAAAGAATTTCTTTAAAAAGCACAAAGAAAAAAATAACCCAATAGAAAAACAGACAAATGACATAGAAGGCATTTCACAGAAGAAATCAGTTTTTACCATAAAAAGAGAAAATGAAGACTTCTCAAGAAAACCAAGTGTGGGCAAAGAGGGGGAGCTATTATAGGGCTTATGGGCAGCAGGTATGAATGCAGAATGGTGTGCCAACTTTGGAAAGCAATTTGACATTATCTTCTAAAGTCATATAGATGTATATTCTTTGACCCAGTAATTTCATTCCTAGGTGTATAACTCGGAAGAACACTTGCACATGTGACCCAAATGAATATTTGTAAGAATTTTCTAGAAGCATTGTGCTTAATAGCAAAGACTGGAAGAAACATCAGCAAGAGAAAGAGAAAATAAAATTGCAAAATATTCGTGCAATATAATATTAAACAGGAATAAAAAAATCAACAAATGATAGTTACATGCAACAACCCAGGAAAACTCTCAGAATCATAATACTGAGGGTAAAGCAAGTTTCTTAAGTTTCCATCCCGTATGGTACTATTTCTCAAAGGTCAAGAACTAGCAATGCACATATACATGTTGTAAAACAATTTTTGAAAAAGCCTGGGACTGTCCTGAAGCACTTGGTGTAGTGGAGGAGCCACCATACTTTGAGAGACAGAGGCCTGAGTTTAAGATGGCATGACTACGATGGCCCTTAGGACCTTCGTTCCCATCAGCAAGTCTTCTTATTCCTCTGAACATCCATTTGCTCATAAGGTAACATAACTGCTGTGGTTGGAATGTATCCACTAAAAAGCATGTGTTGAAATTGACTTACCATCGCAACAGCATTAAAAAACAGTATTTTACAGGCAATTAGGCCACAAAGATCCTTCCCGGATAAGGGGATTAATGCTGTTATTGTGGGAATGAATTCCTTATAAAAGAGTCCTCTCTGGCTTCTTTTCTCTCTCACCTTCCCTTACCCTTCCTCTTTCTACCTGGGGGATGACACACCAAGAAGGCCCTTGCAAGATGCCAGCCCTTCAGTCTTCTTGGAATTCTCAGACCCCAGACCCATGAGCCAGTAAGTTTCTGTTCATTATAAATCACCCAGTCTCAGATATTCTTTGATAGTAGCACGCAATGGACTAAAACAATGACATAATGGACTAAAACAATGACATCCTAGATACATAAAATATGTATGTGTTCACAGGTGTATAACATAACGACAGAACACAGATAGTTATTAACCTTGTTTGGTCATTAAACTCATCCAACCAGAGGATGGAGGCCAGGAACAGGGCAGAGTCCCTGCTGCTGGACATGTGATTGGGTGTCCTTGCCAATCCCTTCATGGAGTGATGCCCACTGTCAAACTGAAACATACTGAATGTCAAACTGAATATGTATGTTCACAACGTAGTTAGTGACAGCTGTGAGTTTACCGGGTGGAAACTCCCCAGTATTTTTCCTGTTGATTATATCAATCTTTTGTTTATAGGTTCTGAGTTAAAGAACTCCATTTAAGATTAAAGTAGAAACACTAACTCAATTGGACCAAAAGACTCTCCACTCCCAATGTGAGTACCCAAACCTGGAGGCCTTTATGAAGGCTGCCAGTCCTGGAGTTACACAGCCAGTATCCAAATGGGGAATAGTTCTGATTTATGTGCTGCCATGTAATTCAGAATTATACAAGCAAAGGAGAAAGTTCAATATGACTCACATTGATTTTTTTTGACTATGCTATAAGAGCTTGATGCTAATATATAGTCAAGAAATTCTCAATATCTCCCAAACATTTTGTCCTAATAAATGGTTCTTAATATTTTGAAATCACCTTGTTGTTTTTGTGAGTCATAAAGTATTTGAAACACATTTTTATTAGAAATCATGATTTAGGGTCCTGATAGTCAGTGTTGTGAGCACACTAACGTCTCTATAAATATTATGCGTTTGTTCAAACTAAATGGAGCACGTGAATAGATTTGTGGTTTTTCCCAGAGAGATTTAGACACTTCCAGGTTTTATGTTGCTATAATTATAGATTTTAACTTTGAATTTCAAAGTACAGAGTCAAAACTTGACCCCTGATCAAATCTCAGAGAGGTGTCAAAGGTCACAGAAGCGAACAGAGTTTACGAGCAAATTCACACATCTCTGCAGGCCAGGGGATGTTTTCTAGAAGGTGAGGGCCTGAAGCAATGAGGCCTCACAGACATAGTAAAAGTCTGAGGCCACAGACTGTGGATACAGATAGTCTGCTGGAAACAGGTTCAGAACAAATCTTTGGATTGTTCCAAGAATAAAGCAGTCCTGGGACTCCAAAAAGATGATCCTGGGGCAAATGGATGTCTGATTGATTTTTAAAAAGCATGAACCTTGGGCCCTGCTGTGAAACTAACCTGTCCTGGGAAACCAGGTGCACAGTTTCATAGACTCATAAGTTACGAGTTCTGTTTTTAGCCTGGGTGTGAATTTTAATTCCATTTTATCATCCTTGAAGAAATTACTTCAATTCTTTGTGGTTCAGTTTATTTATCTTTAAGTATTGCATGGGATTATCAGAAAGATTATATATGATCATGTGGATACAGCTTGGCACTTGGCTCATTACATGTTAAAATTTCAAAAAAAAAAAAAAACAAAAACAAAGAAAACCCAAACACCAAAAATAGTGTTATAATTAAGGAAACAGAGTGCTCAGCTTAACAAAACACAGTTTCCTTGTGTACTTACGTAGTTAACATTCTCAATAGGACTACATAACCTCCTCTAAGCCAGTTGTGGGTTGCTTCTGGCCTGTGTGTCACGGGAGTAACATCTATTTTATTACTATTTCTCCTATTAGCTTCCAGAAATCACCCTGTGCCCATCACCCAGATTCTATAATTGATTGCTTCTCATTTCTTACCCACAGTCTGGTGTCAAGCACTTAGTCAAGTATCTCCCAGGTGTGTCGGTGCTCATGACACCTTAGGAAATGGCCCAACGCATGGTTTTTTCAGACTGCCATTTAGCGAGCATTTTCCCTTAAAGATGCCAACCTGAAGTTTATCTCATTATGTTAACACTAGAGATTTCAACAATACTAATTTTTTATTTTAACAATTAGCTCTGCTATTCTTTGGATAGAATGATTTTCTTCTGGAAAATCTTTTGGGCAAACTTTTGGGTGGTACATGAATCATTAACATTGTCAAGAAAATGTAAACACATGTCCTCAGAACTCTGTGGAATTGGAAGAGCCCTCCGGCCTCAATGTAGTAAAGAGACTGAAGTCACTTTATTTCTAACATAGATGCTCTGAACCATCTCTTGTTTTACATAATTCATAGACTTGCTCTTTACCATCGAATTTGTGGCCACATACAAAGGTCACAGCTAAAAGAGTACAAAATGAGTAAATCTGAGTGTGGAAATTCTTTTGAGCTTTGACTTTCTCATCACAGACTCATTTCTATTTAATGACACAGGCTGACGGGCTAGGTAATTGTTATATCCCTCTCAAAATGGGTTTTTAAAATGGCTGATCCAATCTTCCTTTGGGGACAGGTAAATGGATGCCAGGACAACAGAGAAATAAGAACCTTTTTTGTGCAGTTATTTATCAATTTGTTTGCAATATTGGCTCTCAAACAAGAAGGCCAGGGAGAGGTGAGCTACCCAGTGTCACTTAGACGTGTCGGCACATAAATTCGATCATCTGTTATTTTGCTCACAAAGTTCTCCATGTTGGATCAAACCTGTGGAACATCAGGAAAACACCACCAAAATTTTCCTTCCAAAAACTCTTTTTGCTTCAAGGAGAAAATAACAACTTTATCAATATAATTTATACAACTCTTGTATGTTCTACATGTTTTCTTGTTTTGTTTACTGACATTCCCCCAAGTTTCAGACATTCAGTTTATTAATATCCCCAACAAGGTGAATACTTCTTATTGTTGCCTCCTCTCACCACACCTGTTCCTTTTTTACCCTCATTCTCTCCTCCTTCTGCTAGTTGAATAGGAACTTTGCTCTTAAGGGATAATAGCGCCACCGAAAGACTAGCTCCAGAAACTATCTTATTCATCACCCTCCCCGTCATCTTAGAGGTCATTTTTCTTCCTATGTGTTAGCATCTTTTTAAAGCCCTTTCTTATTCACAGCTGTTGTCCTTCCAACCCCTAACTCAGAACCAGGGAAAACTTTTAACAACCGCAAGAAACAACACAATCATATTAATGGAATATTTCTTTTTTCTTAGAGAAACTCTAAATTGTTTAAATTGTTCCCTTTTTTTGTATGATAACAGGTCTTTGCACTCATTAAATGCTAGACCTTCTTGCACATCACATATATTAATTTAACTTATTTAAATGGAACTCATCTAAAGGAGCAACTTATATAATTCATGTAACCCTCCTCCCCAAATTGCATGTATACATAGGTTGTTATTCCATTTGAATTCATGACACATTTGGAGGGAGACAAAAGATAAGATAATTTATGAAGGAAAACTAAATTACCCTAGGATTCACATATACACACGTGGAGAGGAATGGCCAAAGCAGTGACACAATTTGAAAGACAGCAGTTTTCTGTCTTACAGAATAATATACTGCTTCTTCATAGAAATGAGTCAGTTTTACTAATTTGTCTTTTTTTATTCCTCAGATCCAACACCACAGGGATTCAAATCTCTGTTGACAAGTGTTTATAAATGAATCATGAATGCAGCACACAGGTGGGATCAGCAGACACACTGGCAAGACACTAGCTGTACATGATGGAGGGGCTCTACCCACTCAGGATGGAGAGGCTCTACTCACACAGCATGAGGGGCTCTACCTGCACAGGATGGAGGGTCTCTACCCACGCAGGACGGAGAGGCTCTACTCACATAGCATGAGGGGCTCTACCCACACAGGATGGAGGGTCTCTACCCACGCAGGACGGAGGGGCTCTACCCACGCAGGATGGAGGAGCTCTACCCATGCAGGATGGAGAGGCTTTACTCACACAGCATGAGGGGCTCTACCTGCACAGGATGGAGGTCTCTACCCACACAGGACCGAGGGTCTCTACCCACACAGGACAGAAGGGCTCTGCCTGCGCAGGACAGAGGGGCTTTACCTGCACACGATGGAGGGGCTCTACCCGTGCAGAATGGAGGAGCTCTACCTGCGCACCACGGAGGGGCTCTACCTGCGTACACCGGACACCTGTGTGTTCTCTCGGTGTCAGACAGCTGGAGCCAGTTCCTCCCTGTTCGCGCCAAAACTCGGTTTGGCCCAAGCAATGTTTCTATAACACATTGGCTTAAAAACGCCTGTAAAAATCCCATGCAAGTAAAATCAGATATGACCACATCAAACTCTTCCACATGGATCAGTATTTTTTAGAAAAATATGTACAATTTTTATTTATAAAACACTATTCTAAGATTTATAATTCTATTGCTTACATTTAGGCAAAAATGTACTCTCCCAAGAAATAGCTTTCTAAGCTAAAAATAAGAGAATTCAAAATTACTTTCGAAGAGACACAAAAGTCACAGTTTTCTTGCCTCCCGTAGCAGGTCTGTTGGAAGGCGGCTTAACCCAATTCTGTGGGTCACTCACTATTATTTTGTCAGGCTGGGATGGGTAAAAGCCAGAGTATTGGGTGGGGGGAGTTAAGAACATTCTTTGGTTTAGAGGGATTTTATTATTATGAATAATTACTATTAATTACTACTGGAGGCTGAGATAGCTAAAACTATACCCAGGAAGAAAGTATTCTCAAGATGATCCACACCTGTTGTTCTGCACGAACAGGAGGAAAGGAAGTGCTTAGGTCAAGACAGGTGCCATTGATTCTACCAGCAACGTAGGACATTGAATTGGATGGGGAAGGAAAGGGATCTGAGAGGAAGAGCAAAAGTTCTCCTTTCACATGAAGAACAAGCCTTCGACTCATGCAGGGGTCCTCAGACTTTTTAAACAGGGGGCCAGTTCACTGTCTCTCAGACTGCTGGAAAGCCGGACTATAGTTTTTAGAAAAAACTATGAACAAATTCCTATGCACACTGCACTTATCTTATTTTGAAGTAAAAAAACAAAACGGGAACAAATACAATCACACCGCCTCATGTGGCCCACGGACTGTAGTTTGAGGACCCCTGAGAGCATCATCTGACAGAGATTACTCTCTGGCCAGTGATCTATTTGGAAAAGCCAGTAATGGTTTAATGAATATTCAGGTTTATTTTGGGGACTTTATCCTTCTCAGAAGGTGAGTTAATTGGTTCAACTAGTTCTGATATTTATATTTCTCCTTCAGCTCTCCTCTCAAATCTATTTCCTGTGAAGAACACAGTTGCACCTGATTGGCTATTCACTGGAGGCCTCTTGTCAACTCTATAACATTTGGTATCTTCAAAAGATGGTTCTAGAACATCAGATTTATTTTAACATGGTTGAACTTTTAAAGAGCTACGTATTGTCCTTCCCATTAGTCAAAGTTGGACAGGAAGCTCCTTTCCCCTCTTGCTTTCTCTAATTGATTTTAACCAAGTAAAACTTCTCCAAAAGAGAAAGAGAGGGAGGGCGGCGCCTGTGGCTCAAAGGGGTAGGGCGCTGGCCCCATATACTGGAGGTTGCGGGTTCAAACCTAGCCCCAGCCAAAAACTGCAAAAAAAAAAAAAAAAAAAGGAAAGAAAAAAAAGAAAGAGATGGAGCCATTTCCAGTGTTTGCCACCCTTGCCGTCATTTACAGAGAAAACTCACCGGTACCACATCTGGGACCCATGGTCTCAGGCCACGCAGCCACAACTTGGTGAGCCTCTCCAGGTGATGCCCCCACAGCTCTGAGTCAGGACACAGCCTTGCAGGGCCCTGAAGTTCCCTGCCGGGCAGCCTCGGGTTAGCTCATCACTGACCAGCTGTCCTGCCTCAAACCACAGCAAACACCACACAGTCATGAGGAAATAAATCTACATATGCGTAGGTTTCCCTTACAAGCCTTTCTTTTTGTAATTGACACATAATAATTGGATGTATTTATGGGGTTCAATGTTGATGATGAATATGCTAATTACCTTGATGTGATCAGTATGACACAATATATACATGTATCATTTGTCTTCTTTTGCTAAATATTATCCTTATCTTTCCCCCTTTTTAAATCTTTTTAAATTTTCTACAATTTCAAACTTACAAAAAAGTTGTAAAAACAGTGCATGGAATTCAGGTGTAAAACTTATGTGCCTGCATCTCTCTTCCACTCTCTCTGCTCCTCCACTCCCCTTCTCTCTCTCCCTCTCTTTATCTCAAATGAGAACTTCAGGACCTTTTCCCACCTACCTCCTTGTACTGTAACATTGACGTGCTAACGAAAAGGACATTCTCTTTCATAAGGGAAGTACAATCATCAAAATCATGAAATATAATATAATACTGATACATTTTATAATCCACAGAGCATATTTCAATTTGCTGGTCTTCCCAATAACATGTACACACGTAATTACACAATACACGTTATAAACATGCTTTTCCCAGTCTGCTGTCTAATTGAAGAGCATGCCTTTTATCCACAGCTACTCAGCCACTGTCTTGACCTTGATACTTCAAAGAATACCATCCAGATATTGTGTAGACTGTGTCTCTCTTTACCTGATATTTCCTAACTATTTCACTATGTACTCATTTTTCTTGGGAATGCCATGAAATGTTGTGTTCTTCTCATTGCATAATATCAGGAGGCATGTGATGTCAATTTATTGATGTTGGTGACAATAACTGACAAGTTTCTCCCCTGTAAAGGTATTGTTTTCTCTTGGTAGATAATAATTGGTGGGTGGATATGTTGGGACTATGTAGATATCATAGTGCATTTCATAAACCTCTCACTTAATAATTTTAGCATTAACTGGTGACTCTCTGAACCCATCACCCCTTTGATAGTCAGAACTTGCCGTTCTACTGTGCAGGGGTTTCTTCCCTTTGTACCAGTTGTTTGCTTCTTTATTTTTTCATACGCTATTTATATCAGAATGGACTCATCCATTTTTGTCAATGGATTATAATTCATTACTATCGCTATTTATTTAGATTCTGAATTTGTCCCAGGTTTGGCCAGAGAGAGCCCCTTTTAGTTGGTTCCTAGATCCTTTTAATACTATGTTCATCATTCTTTTGAACCTTCTTAATTCTGTGGCACACAAGAAGTTCCAAAACATCCTATACCTTCCTGCCCCATTCCTGAAATCATGCTTTCACCCAAAGAAGTCTTGTACCTTTTAGAAGAGAATGGCATTTTTGAAACCAGGGTCTTACCATTGACTGTGCTCATTGCTGTGGCTGACTCACTGCTTCCAAGTCCTCTCATTATTAAGATTTAGAAAATTTACATACACACACACACACACACACACACACACATGCCTATATTTATCTCCACAAAACCATCATACTGTTACCTCCAATTCCAATTCGGCACCGCTGGATACATCCTACATTTTCATGTCTATAACCTGGCATTCCAGTAAGAAAGAAATCTGCCTCTCATTATTTTTAATATATGCATTCATTTGTTCAAGTTGAGAAAATATTAAAAAATAGTTTCAGAATTTTGCTAACCGATGATACAAGAAATAGTAAATCTGCTAACAAGAGTTCAATTTTTATTTTTACAGTTCTTTTTTGCATACTGTAAAATGTACAAACCTGAGGTGGTTGTATAATTTAATTTCTATTCCTATACACATACACCTAGATAAACATACAGAAAATAGCCACCTCGTAAAATTAACTCGGGCTCCTTTCAAGTTAATTCTTCTCACCTGAAAACTCAGGATTAATTTGAAGGAATATAAATGGAATTACACAGAACATTCTCTGTTGTGTTTGACTTCTTTTGCCCAGCATGGCATTCTTAAGAACCATCCCTCTTATCCTATGTATCAATAGTTTGATAATTAGCATAGAATTCTATGAATATACTACACCTTTTTTATCCAGGCTCCCGTTGATAAAGCTTTGACTATTATGAATACAACATCTATACACATTCTTGTAAAGGTAGTTTTATGGACATGTACTTTCATTTCTTTTGAGAAAATACCTAAAGCAGAAAGCTCTGAGTAAAATGCATTTTTATCTTTGTAAGAAACTACCATTTTCAAAAATGGTTATACCATTGTGCTCTCCACCATTCCTGTAGGAGAGCCTCAATTGCCAACGTTTTTTATTTCCATTTCTTTTTTAGTTTTAGTCATTATAGTGAGTTCATGGTAGTATCTCCATATGGTTTTGATTTGCATTCCTCTGAGGAAAAATCTTCATCCCATTTTCATGTGTTTATTGTTTATTTGTGTATCTTTTCCTTGAAGTGATTGTTCAAATCTTTTGCCCATGTTAAATGTGTTGTCTTTTTCATTGAAATTAAATCTAAAATTAAAATTTAGTCAAAAAATTAAAGCTATTGAAGTCTAAAATGTGTTCTGGATATAGGTCCTTTTAAAAATACATGTTTTGCAAATTCAGTCACAGTCAAATATTCAGTTGTAGTCTTATCTGTTCATTTTCCTTCACAATGTCTTACAATGAGGCAAAGTTTTACATCTAATGAGCTCAAATTTATTATATTTTTCTTTTGTGGTTATTGTTTTTTCTGTTCTCACTATGAAGTTATTGTTTAACTCAGTTTAAAAACAAATTCTCTTATGTTTTCCTATACTAAGTTTTCCATTCATTCTTTTTTTTTTTTTTTTATCATTGGGGATTCATTGAGGGTACAAGAAGCAAGGTTACACTGATTGCATTTGTTAGGTAAAGTCCCTCTTTTAATTGTGTCTTACCCCCAAAAGGTGTGTCATACACTGAGACCCCCACCCTTCCCGCCTTCCCTCTCTCTGCTTTTCCCTTCTCCCACACCCCTTCCTCCTTCCCTCTCTCTGTCTTCCTTTCCCACACCTCCTCCCTTTTTCTTTTTCTCTCTGCTCTCGCCTTCCCTCACCCCCCACCCTGTGCTAGGTCATTAATTGTCCTCATATTAAAATTGAGTACATAGGATTCATGCTTCTCCATTCTTGTGATGCTTTACTAAGAATAATGTGTCCAACTTCCAACCAGGTTAATACAAAGGATGTAAAGTCTCCATCTTTTTTATTCCATGGTATACATATACCATAGCTTGTTAATCTATTTCTGGGTTGGTGGGCATTTAGGCTGTTTCCACATTTTGGTGATTGTAAATTGAGCTGCGATAAACAGTCTAGTGCAAGTGTCCTTATGATAAAAGGATGTTTTTTCTTCTGGGTAGAAGCCCAGTAATGGGATTGTGGTATCAAATGGGAGGTCGAGCTTGATTTCTTTGAGGGTTCTCCATACTTCCTTTCAAAAGCATGGCAATTGCACCACCAACAACAAAAATAAACAAATTGGACTTAAAAAATTAAACTGAAAAGCTTCTGTACAGCTGAGACAACAACCAAAGCAAATAGACAACCTACACAATGGGAAAGGATATTTGCATATTTTGAACCAGACAAAGACTTGATAACTCGGATCTATAGAGAACTCAAATTAATCCACATGAAAAAAGCCAGCAATCTCTTATATCAATGGGCAAGAAACATGAAAAGAACCTTCTCTAAAGAAGACAGATGAATGGCTAGCAAATATATGAAAAAAATGCTCATCATCCCTAATTAATAGAGAATTGCAAATCAAAACCACCCTGAAATATTACCTAAACCCTGCCCACGTCACAAAATCTCAAAACTGCAGATGTTGGCATGGATGTGGAGAGAAAAGGAACATTTTTACGCTGCTGGTGGGACTACATTCTTGAATTTTATCTAGAATTAACTTTTGTGCATAAAATGAGAAAGTAATTGAGGTCTATAAATTCCCACAGTGATGTCTAGTTTGCCTAGCACCATCTGTTGAAAAGTCTCCGTTTTCTCCATAAATGACCTCAGTGTCTTTGTCAAAAATTAATGGCTCCTCTATGTGAGCAAAACTTAATAAGTCCTATATGGTTATTTCTAAACCCTATTCTGATTCAGTAACTATCAACTCACCAAAATCATACTAAATTACTGTGACTTTTAATAAATCTTGAGATTAGTCTGAGATGATATTGACTTTTTTATTATTCTCTTAAAGGTGTGAATTATATTAATTGATTTGGAGGTATTGAATTAACCTTGCTTTCCTGAAGTAAATGCCACTTGACCATAATTAGTATCATTTTTTATACTCTCAACTGCATTTGATTTATTCACATTTAGTTGAGGACTGTTATATGAGCATTTAGGATGGGTGTTGGTCTTTCTTGTCTTATAATGTTTAACTCGTCTGGTTATCAGGTTTATATTTGTCTCATTCTCTCATCCTCTATTTTCTTAATGAGTTTGTGTAAGACTGATTATTCCTCCCTTACATGTTTCACCTGGAATAATTTATGTGGGAAAATTTTAAATTATGAATTCAACATTTTAATAAATACAGGTCTGTTCAAAATTTCTCTTTCTTCTTGTGTCAGTTTTGGTAATTTGTGACTCTCAAAGTATTTATCAATTTTAATTAAATTATTCAACTTATTGGTATAAAATTGGTAAAGTTTATATTCCCCTTGACATTCTTTGAACATCTGTAGGGATGTAGCCTCATTTATTCCTGACATTGTGACCTGTGCTTCTGTCTTGCCCCTTCCCTTTCTCTCTCCCAATCTCCCTCTCTCCCTTTCTTCTCTCCTTCTTTCTCTTCTTCTTAATCAGTCGTGCTGTGGGCTTAGCATTTTAAAAGATCTTTTCATGAATTAACTTTTGTTTTGTTGATTTTGTCTGTTGTCTATTTTCCATTTCACTAAATTTTGCTCTTAATTACATCCTTCCTCTGTTTACTTTGCCTTTAATTGGCTCTTCTTTTTCTTGTTTGTGAAGTTAATAACTTAGATTATTGACTTTAAACTTATTATGTGGAATACGAACCTTTAAAGCTATCAAGTCCCATCTAACTATTGCTTTCTTTGCATTCCACTAATTTTAATATGCCGTGTTTTATGATAATTAAGTCCAAAATGTTTGTAAATTTTGTTGAGATTTATTTTTAGTTCCATGGGTTATTTTAAAATGTATTTCTTAATTTCCAAGTATTTGAGATTTTCCTGGTATGTTTTTGTTATTGATTTTTAATTTAATTCCAGTCCAATCAGAGAACATACTTAGGAACAATGAAATCCTCTGATATTTATGGAGACATTTTATGAATTGCTGTTTAAATTAGTGAATGTCCATTTGTACTTGAAAAGAATGTGTATTCTGAAGTTGTTGAATATGTTCTAAATATATGAATTTTGTTAATTGGTTTATAGAGATGTTCAAGTCTTTTACATTTCTAAATTTTGTCTGTTTGTTTTATCATTAACTGAGAGAGAAGTATGACATTCCTGAACTATAATTGTAGATGTGTCCAGTCTTTCCTTTCTTTATCTCAGTCTTTCCCTTCATATGTTTTGAAATTTTGTTGTTAAGTATGTATTTTAAGATTGTTATGCCTTGAGATGAATAGGCCCTTTTGTCATTAAAAAATATTCTTCCCTATTTCTGACATTTATGGAATATGTCTGTCTCTAGTATATTACTTGTAAGCTTTATCGAGTATTTCTCTATCTTATTATCTTTTTCATTTGTGAAATATTTCTACTTGTCTGAAATATATTTTTGATGTTTAATTTATCTGATATTAATATAGGCACTCTAATATTATTATTGGCATTCCTTTTTATCCATCTTTAACTCATCTTAATATTTATCTATTACTCTTATAAAGTGTATACTCTGGCTTTGTTTTTTGTAATCCAGTCTTACTATCTGTGTCTTTTTATTAGTTTATGACATTTACATTTAATATAATTACTCATTTATGATTAAATCTTCTATCTTACTATCTGCTTTCCAATCTGTTTTTAGTTCTTTTGTTTCTCCCTTCCTGCCTTCTTTTGCATGATTTATATGTTTTTATCATTCCATTTAATCTTCTGTGGGCTTTTAGCTATATTTTTTGATTCAAACTTATTTTAATGATTTCTCTAGAAATTGTCTATTTTCAAATATCATGTTCTTTTATGAATGATGTCAGATAGCTTCTGCATCCCTGTGTAAAATCTTACAATTACGTAATTTTATTGAACCCATCTGTTCTTTGCTCTGCTATTTTTATCATATTTATCAATGTTTTCCTTCTACATATGGTAAACCATATCATATATTGTTTATTTTGTCTAGTTTAATGATCAGTAGTTTTATCTTAATGAGAGGACAGAGTTTATTGATGAGAATATTGATAAATTGACAAACAAAAGAGGGAGAACCTCTGGCAGTGGAGATGGGGAACCCAATTGAGAGGCCCTCTCACCAGTCTTTTAAAGATGTGACCAAAGTGAAAATGCAGTAGAACCCCACAGTTGAACATTTTCATAACTAACCACCTCCTTAAGTTAACCTAATTTTCATGGACTAGATATGCACCATGTGTATATGGGAGTACAATAGGGTTCATTACATCAACCACCTCCATATGTTGACCAGTTCATTATAGTCCTTTGGGTGGTCAACTTGCAGACGTTTTAAAAGTTATTTTCTATTTATCTCAGTATTTACCATTTTCCATTTCCTTGTGGTTTTTGTTTGTTCCTTTCATTCTGGGTGTCCATTTATTATCATTTCTTTTTAGTCTAATTTGTAACACATTTATTCAACTTTTGTCTATGTGAAAATATTTTTATTTCATTCTCAGTTTTTGAAAAATATTGCAAATAGTCAATTCTCATTGACTATTCTTTTTCCTGCTTTGTAAACATTATCTTCTGGCCTCCCTGCATCTGATATGAAATTGGTCATTCTCTTATTATAATTCTCCTATATACACATTATGCCTTTTTCTCTAACTCAGTGGTTCTCAACCTTCCTAATGCCACAATGTATTTTCATTATTATAAAGGGGTCATGATCCACAGGTTGAGAATCACTGCTAACTGCTTGTAAGTTGTGCTCTTTTTATTTGGTTTTCAAAATTGATTAAGATGTGCTTCACTGATTTTTTTTTTTTTTTTTTTTTAGTGTTTTGGGGTGTTCTTTGTTGTTGTTTTGTTTTGTTTCTCATTGCTGTTATTTTGTGTGTCTTTTGCTTGGGATGCATTGGGTCACAAAATTTTGTTGTTTATTTTAAATTTGGACAACTTTTGTCACTGTTTCTCCAAATATTTTTCCATTCAAATTGCACTATTTTGTCTTTTCAAAACTCTAGTTTCACACAAGTTAGTACATTTTTATTGGCTACCTGTCAGTGAGTCTCTGTTTATTACTTAAAGCCTTTTTTCTCTCTGCCTTGCAGTTTGTATAATTTCTATTGCCCTATTATGACAGTCACCCCTCTAAAAAGGTTCCAGATTCATATTCACCTTGCAATACCTGCTTTGTAATAATAGATAAAAGTCCTGAAAGCATTTCTTTTTCATACTGAGCATGATATGTGCACATTAAACTTCTCCATAGATGGTACTGAAGGAGCATTCAGAGAAAGGGATTTCTCCTATTTGTCTGGCTATTGCAGTTTGTCCTTGGTGCAGACATCTGGTGAGGCTCTGCCCTAGCCATGTATCTAAAATATGCAATCTCTCATTGGTATTGTAACCTTGGCTCAGTCTAGTGGTCACATTCCCAGAGCCCTCCAAACATGCTCCAAAACTTCCAGCAGCATCAGGGCTCTGATTCCTTCTGTCTGTTTGCTTCTCTACCCCCACAACTGTAGAAATTTATCTTCTGTGGGTCTCAGAAGGCCACCTACACTCAAGGCCACCTACCTATAGAAGCATTCTAACTCTCGCTGTGCACCAGCTCACTGCTTCAGCTCAACCATGCTCTAGAGGTGTTATTTCCCTCAGTCCTCTCAGTATGGACATCTGATCCACTCTGAGCCCGTTCTTGTAGATGGGGGTTACCATCCCAAATGATTGCTTCCCAAATGCATGGTTTCTGTAGACCAGCTTTGGCCAGGAAACCCAGAAAACTTCTCTGCTATTCAATGAGCTGTAACTATTTCTTTTTCAACAAGATGTGAATCTCAGTCTTCAGGAGGGGTCTGCCAACTTTTTCCCTTTTGTCTAGTCCTTGGTTACCCTTTAGGATCATTTCACATCTTATAGGCTTTTGTCGTAGCTTAATTCTTTATATTTATCTTCCTGTATTTAAATCACTGAGTGATTTCTGTCTCTTTACCTAACTGTCTGATACCTGTTTCTGAGTTCAGAGACTTTTCCCCACTGGTGTTCAGATGGCTGCTGAATCAATCCTGTACAACTTTGCATATTTTGTATTTTGAAATGCTACAATTTCAAATGTCATGGTTTTTATTTTGTTGTTGGTATTTCTTATTTATTTAATCCTTCTTTCTTATCCTCTCATTTTTAAATTCCTACTTCTTCATATGTATTTAGAAGTTGTAAGTTATATGTAGAATGTTGTTGGTGCTACTTATTTGAGCTTCTACATTTTGTTGTCTTTCTTTAAAGAGTGTTGTCTTTTGTTTTGGAATGTTTTATCCTGTTGAGATTTGGTTGGGGGGGGTTGATACATTACATTTTGGGGATAGTCTTTTTCTTAAATTTGAGCTTTTGGGGGATCTTAGTCTCTTTACTCTTGCTACTTGGAAGTTTATATATCCTAGCAGTGTCCAAACTATATTGTTTGTTTGTTTGTTTTGTTTGTTTTTTTTTTTTTTTTTTTTTTTTTTCCAATTTATAACCTCCAAGTAGCTGTTCTCTCCCAGATCTCATCATTCCACAACATGCTCAGCTTATATCTGGCCAAAGATTCAAGAAATTCTATTAAGGTTCATTGGGTTCCTTCCTATACAGGTTCCTTCTGCCAATATGCTCTCAACAGTCATCTCATCTGCCTTGATACCAATCTCCACCTCTCATACCCAGAGAGACCATGGCTTTCTGGTTGGGCTAAATTTTCTATGCTAGGTGTGGAAAGAGCCCCTGGAAGAAAAGCTGAAGTCCACGTTGAACATGACTTTGTATTTTCGTTCTTTCAAAGATCACAGCCCTGCTGTGCTACAAATAATTGTTTCATTTCTACTGTCTAGTTTTACAGAGTGCTTGTCATAGACAAGTCCTATACTATTGTTTTAACATGGGTGAAACTTGATAGTTTATTCCTTTTAAAATGAATTTGTGTATGTATTTTCACTTTGATATTGCAAAATTAAATTTACATGTTATAAAATTTAGAAAAATAAATATAAAACTGAAAATTATTTGTCATTATCACTGGAGATAACTGTTACCACTTTTATTTCTGTCTTTTCTGCATACTTATGTACATGCACACAAGAATATATAGGTAAAATTGTATTAATATATTATATAAGATCTATTATTGCTATAACCTGTTTTTCCATTCTAATTTTATTATGAACACTTTTCCATATCATAAAATAAATTTCTACAACCAAGAAAACCATATAACTTTTAGACTACAAAATGTTTTCTGAAGTGTGAATATCACCAATAGAATGGCTCAATACCTGAAAAATGTAAACTTTTCTCCAAATTAAAAAAAAGTAATTTCAAATAAGTTTATCTATATAATTTACATATACCTGTTTTTTTGCTTCCTTTCTGGTCAGATCTAGTATTTCCTATAAACCTTCTACTCTCATTGCATTTCAAAAATTAATCTAAAAACCTTGTAATTGAGTAATTTCAGGTGCCAGATTGATAAAAGGTTTATGGTACACAGTTCAACTCATCAAACAGGCTGGTTTGGGTTCATTGCCTAAGTTACCATAGTATCTTCCAAAATCATAAAAACCCTGCAATATAACTGAAGCTTTAAAGAGAGAAAGCTGTCCTCAATTCAGAAATAATAAAAGGTCAATCTGTTTCATGGCTGTCTGCTTTAAAAATCTTTAAGAAAGACTAAAAACTGTGTGCTATCTCCTCCTTTTCCTGTTTCTTGCATAGATACACACATAGACTTAGATGATAAAATCTCAGCAAATAGATTCTTACCTGAGTCCACATTTTTTTTGAGTGTTGACAGGAAAGTATAAATGAAAGTGTTCCAATGCTCCAGTGTGCAGGAGCCACCTCTGAACTAATTTCACAGACAAGACCACAGCTGCTGTTCACCCTCCTTTGAATTGGCTCAATATCTCCTGTCCATTGGGGTGGATGCTATCGACTTGCCTCATTTGTCTGTGCTAACAGGATCTTTTTGGAGAAAGAAATAGAAGAAGTCAGGATGGAAGAAAGGAAGCAAAAGATAAAAATAATAATTTGAAATTTTTACCCACAATTTACAGATGACTTTAAAGGAAAAAAATCAGTTTTGTTCATATGGACACATCCAGGGCACTAACAACCCCCTTCCCCTTCACCTCAGATGAAGTAACGTGGTTTCTCTTTAGGAGATTTCTATTCATTTAGTTTTATTAACAGTATTTTGTTCCTGAGCATATTATTTTATATAAGGACTGCATATTTCATCATTTAATTTTTCTTCACACAAAGAAATACTAACCCAAATTAGTGAAAGTGACATGATGCATTGTCCAAGTTTAAGGAAGTCTCCATTGACTCAGGCAGAAGACTCATATTTTTGTAATGAAAAGTAAATTTGTCAGAGATCACTGTCTGCTCAATAATAAATCAGATTATGGTAAGTACAGGCTATCAGATCTATGAAATTATGCTATTCCCATTTTAACCTATGATTTAAACCCAATGTTTCAAGTAATAGTCTATAGGCTCTGATTAAATTTTGAAATAGAATCAAAATGTAATGAATCATTTTATTTATGCTTTCTCTTTTTTCACACTTGATATAAATATTGTATTAAATACATTTACACAGACATACACATACATGTTACAAAAATAAATCAAATAATCATTCCATTTGCGTCACCTAGATGTTAGTTAAAGTGATCTTCTCTTTAAGCAATGCATAGTGTGGATTAAATCTCATATACATGAGAATTGATTACATCTGTCATAATTTGTGAAAAAAAAATCCGTGTATTTCCTATGAACTCTGTAAATTCATGGAAAAGTCAGGATTCGTTGTTCACCTCTGTTTCAGAAGGTTGGTCCTCTGATTATCTTCCCAGAGCACATGGAAGCCATTTGTTCCCTCAGCTTGGGTCCTCTTTCCCCATTTCTAAATGTCAGAGGTTACCCCACCCCCAACCAGGCTTTCCTTCTCTGGGCTCATTCTCTTTGTGATCTTAGCCAGCACATGTCCTTACACTAAGTCCACATTCTAATGTGTTAGTTGTATGTGCCGCTGTAACAAATTGCCATAAACTTGTTTCCTTAGAACAGCTGCAGTTCTCTCTCTGTGAGTTCTGTAGGCTAAAATCAAGGTGTTGGCAGGACTGTGCTCCCTAAGGAGGCTCCAGAGCAGGGTGGAGTTTGTTCCTTTCCTCTTTTGGCTTCCAGGTGTTGTCAAGGTTCCTTGGTTTGTGGCCACATCACTTCAAGCTCTGTCTCTGTGGTCACTTTGTATCCTTCCTTTCCATGTATGAGAATCTTTCTCTGACTCTCTTACAGGGACCCATAAGATAACATTTAGTGCCCACCAAGATAATCCAGGGTAATCTCTCCAGTGCAAGATCCTTACTTTAATCATTCCTGCAGACACCCTTTTACATAGAAGACAATATTTACTGGCTCCAGGTATTAAGAACCACCATGTTGGTGGAGAGGATGTTTTTCAGGTTCCTAGAGCAGATAACTGCCCCTCATGTCTCAGCATTCAAATTAGAAGAAACCCATGGTCTTCATGTGACACCTCTCTTACCTCCTTCCCTACCACCCTCTTATCTGATCCCTTCCCTGTGTCCAGGCAGGCTAGAATCTATGCTGTTCTACTTTCAGGGACTTTTTAGCATGTATCCCCTCCTGATTTAGATCTATGCTTGAATGTCTCTGCCATTGAGAAGTGATCTCTAATCACCTATCTCTCAGCTTCATCTCCCACTCTATTTCTGTCTCTCTGCTCCCTTCTCCTCCCTTTTCCTCTCCGCTCAACTCCACTTTCACGATTGACTCTCTCAGCCAACACTAATTTTCCACTCCTCATACAATCCACTCTCTTTGCCAACACTCATTCTGCACTCCCCATAAAATCCCACCTCTCCGCCCACCCTCATTCTAGACTCCCAAAAAATCCCCTCTCCCTTCCCACCATCATGCTCCACCCCTCATACAATCCCCTCTCTCTGCCCATCAATATTCTCCACCCCTCATAATATCCCCTCTCTCTGCCCATAAATATTCTCCACTCCTGATACAATCCCCTCTCTATGCCCATCAATATTCTCCACTCCTCATACAATACCCTCTCTCTGCCCATCATTCTCCACTCCTCATACAATCCCCTCTCTCTGCCCATCATCATTCTCCACTCCTCATACAATGCCCTCTCTCTGCCCATCAGTATTTTCCACTCCTCATACAATTTCCTCTCTATGCCCATCAATATTCTCCACTCCTCATACAATCCCCTCTCTCTGTCCACCATCATTCTCCACTCTCATACAATCCCCTCTCTCTGTCCACCATCATTCTCCACTGCTCATACAATCCCCTCTCTCGGTCACACACATTCTCCACTCCTCAAACACTCCCCTCTCGATGTGCACCATCATTCTCCACTCCTGATACAATCCCATCTCTCTGTCCATCATCATTCTCCACTCCTCATACAATCCCCTCTCTATGTCCACCATCATTCTCCACTCCTCATACAATAGCCTCTCTCTGCCCAACATCATGCTCCACTCCTCATACAATCCCCTCTCTCTGGCCAGAATATTTCTCAACTCATCTGTGAAGGGCGTCTGGAGGCGAAGGACTGT
>CAUYPK010080143.1:0-19070 GCA_963574355.1 Loris lydekkerianus | reverse complement strand
ATTATTTGTACAAATTGGAGTGCTTACATCATACTAATCAGCATAGCTTTCATCTCATTTCTCTTAAAAAAGAAATTGTTTCTTGGTCTGAGCAATGTTTTATGGATATCATGACTTTCAGTCCACAATTACTAAAATACTATTTCAGGGAGAAGCCCAGTGACCAAGGATGTCAAGTTCCCCACCTGGAGTAAGAAGGTATTTAATGTGATCACCTGTCCAGGAGGTAACTGGTTGGTCTCACTGGGTGATGTGCTTGACTTCAATATTAGTCTCTATCTAGAGTGTTAAGTAATAGTTGTAGTTAGCTCATCTGTGATGAGGGAATTAATATTATTTAACTCACAGATATTTCTTATGCAACTTTAGCAACCAATTTGGTGTTGTGCATTGTATAATTTTCTAAAACATAGTTATGTGTGCACAGTACCCCTCTACTATTAATTGAAAGTGGCATTTCTAAAATAAGTTTAAGTTGGCCCTGAGAACAAAAGTAAGAAAATGTGATTCATTTTACAATATAGACCTAGCTAGGTGACTAGGGAAGAAAGAAATACTAAACCTGGTTTATAGATAGTACTGTGTGATAACTAGCATCTTTTAAAATTGGACTACTATAGCTTTCTAGATTTTCAAAGATGGGAAATGTTGAAGAAACATATTCACTCATTCACCTTGTACGTGGAAGGAGGTAAGACTTCAGGTACTTGTTTATATAGATTTATGGACCAAGGCTAAATCAGGGAATAGACAGTCAAGTGTTCAGAATAAGAAATAAGGATGTATTAGGTATGTGAAAATTGATAGGAAAAATGCAAAGATTGTTCTGTGAGAATACACCTAGATTGAAAGAATAATTTTGACTTTTGTATTTGCCTCTTCCTGTAAAGGAAGCAAAATAATCCCCTACATAGAGTAGATATGTGATATGACAATTAAGGTTGTAAAATCATCCTAGAAAAAGTGCTATTTTGCTGAATACCACTATGGCTACCTTTGAGGTACTCCTACTGGGAAGTTATGGACCAATGCCAATGCCTGGTGTGTTCTTCAAAGCAATTTTAGAACTCTTTTGCTATAATGACCATCAGAGCTGTTGGTAGTACAGAACACAAAACATTCAATGGCAATAATGAATTCTAGTCAGCAAACATCACCATGTGATGATGTTGTTTGTGACACAAACACAGCTGTGAGACACTGGTATACCAAGGTTATGAAATCTTATTGAATTGTTTGTACAGTACTGCTAATATAAGTTCATGGTGGCAACTTTGCGAACTTAATTGTCATACCTTTGTGTAATGATAGCTCTGGTGATCATTCCAGAAAAAGAGTCCCAAAATTGCCCTGAAGGTACTGGCTTCCCAAAGGGAGTACTAAGAAAGTAACTGTAGAAATATTTATCATTGTAGCACTTTTTCTAGGATGTGTTCATAAACTTAATTGTCAGACTTCATTTAGGGTAACTTCATTTCAGTTACCCTAAAGTTTATTTGAATGGAATTATGAACAAAGTGGTCATGAGGGAGGGAGTTCAAAATTGCTATCTTTATCAAAATAAGGTTTACAAAATAAAAATAATTATTTAACAAAGGGAACATGGATTTACTCCAAAATCCTGAGTCTCTGTGTGTCTCTTTTACTGTACTTTGCCAGAAATTCCTTTGGTGTTCCAATCTGCCATTGAGACTTTGACTTAACATGGAATCTGCTGAATTAAAGGCCCAAGTGACAGACTTTCAGAAATTGGAGCCTGCCTGAATTTTGTATCTTATTCTTGCGCTGGGTCACATTCAGAGTTGATAGAGTTATGGGTAACTTGGTAAGCAGTCCAGAGCAGCACAGTACACTCAAATATGGTAGATATTGCCTCTGGGCTTAAAAGAGATTAATATTATGCATTGTGCCATTTTCTGTGTGGTAAATAATATAAGACTTAGAAATTTCTCTTATATATTATAGGTCATTCTAGGCCACTGAAACTCAAATTTGACTGAGATGGCAAGCCTCACAATTTTTATGAATTACCCTCTGATGTACCTGTGTTTTACTAAACGTATAGAGCACCAACTACTTCCTGCCCACCTAGGTCCAGTTAATATTATATTATCAGTAGAACAAATGGAGGACTTTTAGTAGGACAATCAAGGCTTCTTTGGACTAAATTTTGATAAAATAATAAATGTACATTAGCCAGGCACGGTGGCTCACGTCTATAATCCTAGCACTCTCAGAGGCCAAGATGGGTGGAGGTCAGGAGTTCAAGACCAGCCTAAGCCAGAACAAGACCCTGTCTCTAAAAACTAGCCAGGCATTGTGGTAGGCACCCATAGTCGCAGCTACTTGGGAGGCTGAGATGAGAAGATCACTTGAGCCCAGGAGTTGGAGGTTGCTGTGAGCTATGATGCCAAAGTACTCTACTAGGGCAACATAGTGAGACTCTGTCTCAAAAAAAAAAGAAAAGAAAAGAAAAATAAATAAATAAATGTTGCTATCTATACCAGGCAAGAGTACACTGCTGCTGGTATTCACATGGGTCAGTCAACATTATATTGCCAGTTATGGACACTAACATGTAGATTCACTCTTGGAAAGAGATTTGTATCTTGATAGTATCTTTTCTTCCATATAATGAACAGATCTTCTGTGATAAAGCTTAGGGAAACAAAGGACAACAGGCAGATTGAGCAATTCTTCTAACTTCTATATTGGAAGATTGTTCACTGAAGAATATTGCCAATGTACTTGGTATTTCAGAGGGTTTTGATAGTAACAATAAAAATGTGTAATTTTTATTATTTTGAGAGGAGTTTTGGGAAAATCGTACAACTCTTCACTGATACCTTGTACCTTATTTTCCTTTCCAACGGATATAAATGCATTCACACATTGTGAGTATTTTATTTACATGATACATTTAGGGATTTCTTTCTTCACAGAAGGTTTAATTCAATGACTGTAATAAGGGAAGGGAAGATGTAAATTTGTTGGAGATTATGCTTATGGGTAGCACCAAATATCTAATAGAGATAAGGACTTCAGCTTCATTGGCTGGGGTGAGTTGAGAAAGTTATTATTGGGTGTCATCAATAAACCTGACTCAAATGAGGTAAGATACTAGATACTTTCTGTTTTTTTAGAGTTACTAAAAAGGGTCTGGATCTCTCCCACCTTTGTAACCTCCCAAGGCCTTCAAAGCTTTGCTGTAGGCAAGCAAACTCTTATGTCTTCATTATTCTCAAGCAGCAATGATATCCCCAAGAGTATTAGACTTTTTGGACCTTGGAAGCCATAAAACTATAATAGGAGAATAATATATGCACTGTACCTACCATTGTATGAAATAGGGAATAAATGAATAAGATCTTTGACTATTGTCTGTTTCTTGGTGTACAGAAACTTCTGTTGATAAAAATAATCTAATAAAGCCTTCCATGAGATAGTTTGTGTGTAGGATAGATTGAATACATCTATTTCTAAGTGTATCCTAAGGGAGACACATAAACAGAGATATGGTAGTGCATATAATGCACATACACACTCACCCCCCACACACACACTCTTCTAAATTTTATATGTTTAATTTACTGTTGATATCTGAAATTTACTTAAGCTAGTTTTTTTTTAAGCTAGTTTTTAATACTTTCTTTTTCATTCAAAAAACTGAAAATATACCATTAAAGCTTTTATCCAGTTTACCTATGAATTTGGATTTAACATATAATTTTGGATAATTATTGATTTTCTTTAGAATGCTTCTTTGTGTAACCAGCTTACTTTGTATGTAGCATAAACACCTGATTTTCTTCATATAACTTTGGGAAGTTTGAATTGATGCTACCAAAAACTAAACCTGATAATTTATTGCTTATAAGCCAGATATGTAAGTTATAAGACATATTTTTCTAGATTAGTAGATATAAAATAATTATACAAATCTATTTTTTTTTGTACACCTATCCTTAACATTATGATTAGGCAAAAAGTTGAAATAAAATCTTTTATTCAATTGCTGTTTCTTTCTATGTTCAGTGTAATTGCTGACTTATACAAATATTCTGGTATGATTAATGAGCCATTAAGATATTTATTAAATGATTACATCATTAATTAGCAAATGGTATTTACTTGAAATCAAGTGCAAGAATGTTTATGCATAATCATTAAAATATGTATTCTTACATTGTTATTCCAAATTTGTTCATTTGTTACATACACATTTATACTTCTTGTAGGCAAAATGTATTATATATTGTTACCCACCCTATCATAAAACTTAAGTTTTTAATAAAATATTAAAAATATATGAATATTGCATAAAGTATAAACATACAGCTTAATGAATTGTGGTAGAATAAATGCTTATGTAATCCCATTCAAGTAAACAGAATTTACTTATAGCACTCTGTCCTTATGTTTGGTCTGACTCTTCCTTTCTCCTTTGAATTATATGATATTTAAAATACTTCTTTGGCTTATTTTATATTTTTTACTACCTAGTTATATCTTCCTAAACAACTATATATATGCATACATTTATATGTAATATACATACATTTATTTTTATAGTTGTACATATTTGGGGGTACTAGTGATATTTTGATACATGTATGCAATGTGTACTGGTCAAATCAGGATAATTAGGATTCCATTCCCTCAAATATTTATCTTTTTTTGTGTTAGAGAACATTACAATTCTAGTTATTTTGAAAATTGTTGTAAACTCTTATTTTCCTACTGTTCGTTTGAATACTAGAACCTATTCCTTCTAGCTAACTGTATATTGTACTCATGAAACGACTTTTCTTCATTCTCTCTCCTTTCCCTCCTAAGCCTTTAGTAACCACCATTCTACTCTCTACCTCCATGAGATTTACTTTTTTGGCTGTCACATTTGTGTTAGAACATGGGATATTTTTCTTTCTGTGCCTGGCTTATTTCCACTTAAAATAATGATGTTCGATTCCATTCATGTTGTAGCAAATAATAAGCTTTCACTCATTTTATAGCTATGTAATATGTGTATTCCATTATGCCTTGTATATATATATACACATGCATACTCATATTTTCTTTTTTTTCACACTTATATTTTCTTTATCCATTCATCTGTTCATGTCATTTAGATCAATTCCACAGTTAGGCTATTATAAATAATTCTACAATAAATATGAGAGTGCATATATTGCTTTGATATATTGATTTCTTTTCTTTTGAATATATACTCAGAAGTGGGAATGCTGGATCATATGGTATTTTTAGTTTTCTGGAAAACCCACATAATGGCTATATTACTTTACATTCCCACCAACAGTGTATGAGTGTTCCACTTTTCTGCATCCTCACCAGCATTTCCTATTTTTTTGTCTTTGTGATAATAGCCATTCTAACTGGGGTCAGATGATATATCATTAAGGTTTTGATGTATATTTCCCTGATAATTAGTAATGTTGAGGATTGTTTCATATACCTGTTGGGAATTTATATATATATATATATATATATATATTTTTTTTTTTTTTTTTTTTTTTTTTTTTTTAAGAACTGCTTATTCAGGGATTCTGGTATATTTTCCAGATTTGGACTAGATTGATTTCTTTTTTTTCTTTTTCTTTTTTTTTTTTTGCCATTTATTGTTTGAATTCCTTATATATTCTGGTTATTAAACCCTTGTCAGATGGATAGGTGGCAAATATTTTCTCCTATCCTGGTTGTTTTCTTTGCTGTGTGGATGCTTTTAGCATGTTAGAATCCCATTTTTCTATTTTTTGCTTTTGTCACTAGTGCTTTTGACATTTTGCCTAGAGAAATATTTACCCAGTCCAATACTCTGTGGCAGTTCTCTGATATTTTCCTCTAGTAGTTTAATAGTTTTAGGTCTTATATTTAAGACTTTAATCCATTTTGATTTTGAGTTGAGTTGATTTTTGTATACAGTGAAGGATGGGGATCTAGTTTCGTTCTTTTGCACATGGATATCCAGTTTTCTTAGCACCATTTACTGAAGAGACTCATTTCCCCAGTGTATGGTTTTGGCACCTTTGTCAAAAAATGAATTGGCTGTAAGTGTGAATTTAGTTTTGGGTTTTATGTTCTGTTTCATTGGTCTATGCATCTGTATTTCAATTGTCTGAGTTTTGAGCTTTGCACTAATAGTAGCATAGACTATGTGTCCTGTCAAGTCTGACATTTTCTATATAGCATTGTTTTTAAGGGTAGTCAATAATACATGTGTTTGCAGGCCATTTTCATTATATTAATATACCATTATATTCCATTATATTAATATACCATTTCTTGTTTATACGTTATGCTGTTAAGTGAATATTTGGCTCTGTTCCAGTTCGGACCATTATAAACAACTCATTACATGTAGAACATTAGCTAAATAGCTGTTGCACAGTATTTTAGTGTATTATAATGGATCTGTTTCTGAACTTCCTGTTCTGTTTAACTGGATTTTTGTTGATCGTTTTGCAAATGTCACATTGTTTTAATTACTATAGCTTTGTAGTAAGTTATAATAACTGATAGAACAATTCTTCCCATTTTGTCTATTAAAAAATTCTTAGCTACTAAGATCAGATGGCAGTGAGAGATGGATTTCATCTCTTGGTTTTCTCTTCTGTTACATGTGTCTGTGTCTCTATTTTTGTGCCAATACCATCTTGTTTTGATTACTGCAGACTTGTAATATAACCTGAAGTCTGGTAGAGTGATGCCTCCACCTCTGTTTTTATTACTAAGAATTGCCTTGGCTATATAGGTTTTTTTCTGGTTTCATTCAAAATGAAGAACTACTATTTAATCCAGTTCTTCAAAGTGTGATGTTGGTTTTTTAATGGGGATTGCTTTGAATCTGTAGATTACTTTAGATAGTATAGACATTTTAACAATGTTGATTCTTTTCAGCCATGAGCACAGCATATTCTTCCATGTTAATGTCTTCTGCTATTTCCCTTCTTAAGGTTTCATAATTCTCTTTGTAGAGATCCTTCATCTCTTTTGTTAGGTATATTCCTAGGTGTTTCATTTTCTTTGATTTGCTTCTCAACTTGGCTGTTATTGGCTACTTATTTGTGGACAATGATTTTATACCTTGAGACGTTACTGTATTTCTTGATCACATCCAGGAGTCTAGTAGTTTAGTCTCTGGGGTTTTCTAAGTATAAGATCTTATCATCAGCAAAGAGTGAGAGTGTGACCTCCTCTGCCCCCATTTGGATGCCCTTAACATTCTTTTTTAGCCTCTTATTTGCATGTAAATTTTGAAATCAGCTTTTCATATAAACCAACATACTGAGATTTTAATTATCATAGTTTTGAATCTATAGAACAACATTGAGTAAATTGACATATTCATAATAGTAATTTGCCAATCTGTAAACATAGTATATCTTTCCATTTAATTAGGTATTCTTTAATTAATCTCATTAAAGTTCATGGTTTTCTGTGTAAAGGTCTCATATATTTTTCCTGGATTTAATTTTTATAGCTTAATAGTACATTCCCCACTGTGTATTACAGTGTGTGACAGTATGAGTAAGTGGTTCAAAGCATGGACCTTGAAACTTTAGGTGTTAGGCAAGATCCTTAACCTCTTTTTTCCTCTATTTCCTGTGAGTTAAATGGAGAAAGTGCCTAAACCTTCCTAGCAAAGTTGTTATGAGAATAAGTGTTATCTTCTCCCAAATTTAGAATAGGTAAGTAAATACTTGATAAGTAGAGATAAATGTGTCTGTAAGATTTTATAGATATATAAATTATTATTCTTTTAAAAAATTCTTTCAGGTTTTTAGTGGAGGTATTTTATTGAGTTCCATATAAATTTTAGTTTTGATTGAATTATTTTATAATGTATTTTTATTGTTTTATAATGTATGTTTAAATTAAATTTATAAACAAATTTGATGAGAATGCACATCTTTGGAATATTTAATATTTAATATTTTCATCCAAGTAGTGGTGTGTCTATTTATTGAAATGTTTACTTTCTTCAGTCATTAATCTATTTATTGTAGCTTTCTTCATACAAAGCCTATTCTTTTCATATTAAGGTTATTATCATTATTTATATATTTTTATTTAATCAGTTATTGCTGGTGTAAGGAAATTTACTGAGGGTCTTTTTGGTGTTTATTTTCTTACAGGTTACCTTATGTAATTGATATATATATGTGTGTGTGTGTAGATATATATATCTAGATATCTATGTAGATATGTGTGTGTAGATATATATATACACATGTCTACATAGATATCTAGATATATATATCTACACACACACACACATATATATGTGTGTATGTATGTATATTTATCATTCTCCCCCTGCCTCTCAGTTTCTAGTTGTGTTTTCCTTACCAATCAAATGACAGCTTCGTATTCTTAGTTGCTTCAGTATTAACATTAGAGTTTATGTTCTTTTTCTATTGCTGTTTAAAAAAATTACCATAAACTTTGTGACTTAAAGCACCATACATCTACTATCCCAGTTTCTGTCTAGGCATATGTTAGCTGAGTATTCACAATCTGACAAGGCTGCAAATCAAAGTGTTGGCTGTGGCTGAAGGATCTGCTTGATAATTCACACAAATTATTGGCAGAATTTTGTTCTTCATGGTTTTAGGACTGCTGGCTACAGGCTAGAGGTCCTTAGAGACTATCTATTGAGTGGTTTCTCTTCTAAAGCCAGCATGGAAGATGCTCCAGCATGACAAGTACTATAGTCTTATGTAATGTAATGTCACAATTATGTACCAGTGATCATATTCATTCCATCACCTTTACAGTACTCGGATGGTTAGAGACAAATTCCAGGTCCTACTCACATGCCAAAGAAAGGGATCACACTGGGCATGAGCACCAACAGAAACAGATCACGGGGCTACCCTAGAATCTTCCTACCCCAGAGCCGTTGTTTCAAACAACATTTCCTGACAACATACTGTTGCAAGCTACTATCTTATCAAAATTATAGCTATGGCTTTTTAACTGGTTTCACTATATCTGACTCTGCCTAATTTCAGCCTATTCTGTATATAGCAGCCAGAGTGATCCCAGTAAAACACACATCAGCTCATCTCAATCCTGTACTCACAAACTTTCTCATATTGTCAAAATGAAGCCACAGTCCAGTGGTTTCTCACATCACCACAGGAAATTCTACTTTCATCACAGTGGCTTACAATATTGTTTTCACCCCATCTCCTAATGCAGATTGAGCACCCACATATGAAATGCTTGGGACCAAGAATTTCAAATGGTAGATTTTTTTCCAGATTTTTAAATATTTGCTTACATATAATGGAGTATCTTGGGGCTGGATCTAAGTGTAAACATAGAATCCATTTAGATTTTTGATGCACCTTATACATATAGCCTGAGGATAATTTTATACAATATTTTTAATTTTTGCATGAAGCAAAGTTTGTGTACGGTGAGCCATCCAAATGCAAAAATGTCACTATCTCAGCCACCACACGGACAATTTGTAGATATTTGGCATCTCCCTCATTCCTGACTCTGAATTTATATGCTACCAGTAAGCATTTTTCTTACTTACTCATACATAGTACTTAGCAGTAAAACATATGGCATACCATTATTAAGTGAAAAAAAAGCATTATTCTGATTAACTAAGGAGTACAGTAACAATGCCAGAATACCTGTATTAGCTGTTAAACATCAGCAACAACAAACAATGGCAGGCTTTGGTCTTCACCTGTGACACTGTGTCTGGTTAAAAGGTTACTGTATACTGTCCGGTAATGTCTTCAGGGATGCTGAACAAACTGTGTGTTGTGTATTTTGACTGCAACTCATCAGGTGAGGTCAGGAATGGAATTTTCCATTTGACATCAAATTGGCAGTCAAAAGCGTTCAGATTTTGGAGCATTTTGGATTTGGGGATGCTCATTATGTACTTCTCCCTTTCTTATTCTACTTCAGGTATATTACCCCTTACTGTTCTTCAGACATGCTAGAAATTTTAGTTTCTTTGCTCATAAAATTTGCTCTGCTTAGAATACATTTTCCCCAGAAAGCTCCCTCATTTTTTTTAGGTTTTTACAGAGGTATTTCTTTGTTGATCACCTTACAGCAATCCATTTCTACCACTCCCTTTTTTTTTTTTTTTTTTTTTTATTAAATCATAGCTATGTACATTGGTATGATCATGGAGCATCATACACTAGTTCCACTCCCTTTTTTGATACTACTTTTTCACTTCTGAATATGAGTTGTATCCATTACTGTGTTTTTTTAATTTTTTTTATTTTGTGCATTGTCTGTTCCCCACCTGTAGCATTTTGAGTTACGTAAGGACTGGGATTTTTGTACGTGCATGTTTCATGCATATCCCTGGCACTTAAAACTGTGGTAGGTGCTTAGTAAACTGAATTTTATGTCATTGGGGAGATGGGTTCACAAACTTAATGTCCATCATATCTCCTTTAAGATAGAATGCCTCTTTATTCTTTTGTCTTGATTTCTAGAAGGATATTAAGAAATAATAGGCATGTTTGCTTTCCTCTGACCTTAATGGGGAATGCTTTTCCTGTTTATGCTTTTAACTCTTGTCTTGAGACATATCTATTTTAAATCAAATTAAAGAGGTAACCTTCCTTTCATTTACTCAGAATTTTTTGGAGAACAAGGAATAGAGACTGGCTGCTGAATCTTAAATAGCTTTTAAGCATTTGGTCAGAAGAGTACATGGTTCTCTCCTGTTACATATTGATATCATAAATTGCATCAGGAGATACTTTAATATTAAATTATTCTTCTCTCCCTGAAATGAATGTGCTATTCCTTAAATTTACTGCAGGATCAAATTTGCTAAGCTTTACATTATCCCTAGTACTTATAAGATCTAAAGGCTTACATCACTTGTTAGGTTTGATTCATTCATTCTCTAATGAGAATTTGGTTGAGGCATATCTGTGCTCACAGTCCTTCCTTTTCACCTGTTAGGTTTGACTCATTCATTCTCTAATGAGAATTTGGTTGAGGCATGTCTGTGCTCACTGTCCTTCCTTTTCACCTTGAATCACCTAGCTGTATCCAGCGAGGTACAGTAGACCCTTTTTTCAAATCTTAAGCTTGAGATCTATTGACAAGTCATTTATCTTTTCAGTGATTTAGTAATTTAAAAACAGTAGAAATTCACTAGGTTCTCCCTAACTTTACTTACATCATTATATGTCTTGATTGATGACAGCTTGATCCTTCCTATTATTCAAACTAAACAACTAGAAGCATTCTTGACTGCTATCTTCTTTTTACTCCACATACTCAGTCCACCAGAAAATCTTAACTTTTGACATAATTTTAAGTGCCAAATCTATGCCTTTACTTTCTTTTGTTTGTGTGCCATTACTTTACTTTTTAAATTATCATAGCTTTGTAATGTGTTTGGTATCTATTAGTGTTACACCTTATCCCAGTATTGTTTCACAGCTCTGTTCATACTGAGTGTTGCTGTAGCTACCCTGGGAATGAAATGGTTTTTTGGATTTTTTTCCCCTCTACTCTTTTGGTGAGTTGGTCTTTTTCCTGAAAACCCAAGTTGTTCTTTCTTGCACTTCAAATCCACTAACTTTACTAGGCAGTCTGTCTCAGTGTTGATCTTTTGGTTTGGTTTATCCTGGGATATACACTGGGATGTGTATACTTTATATGCTTAGATCATGAGTTCTTTTTCTCAAGATTTTTTTAACTGCTACATTCAAGGGTATATCACATTCGTTTATTTCGTTTTTTTCTTCCAGAAATCAATAATTTAATCTCCTTATTTCCATTATGTTTTCCATACTCTTGTCATTGTGTTCCCCATTCTCTATTGTGTTAACACTGTCTGTTGTTTTTGTTTCCAGTTGCTCTTTCATTTCTATAGCAGTTTTATTCCTTTGCTTCTTTTCTTCACTCTGCCAGTTCATGTTTTATCTTTTCACTATTTCTTCTCTGTGTTCATGGAGCTCTATTTTGTGCAAAGAACTTGGTGAAGTCTATTGCATTACTAAACTTTTATGAGAAATTATTTGGTTACAGTTTTCACATGGCTTTTGTTTTCAGTACATATCTTCCATCTGTTCTATATTTTTCTTTCTTTCTCCTTATATCATTTTTGTATTGTACTTCTTTTTTGGAGGGATGTGAGTTTTTCATCATCAGCTATTTGTAGGAGGCTTATGTTTAAAGAGAAGCTATACCAAGTTCCTGATGGAATTTTTCTATAGGCCCAATTTGTGTATGTGTGTTTGTCACCTTTTCAGGCTGTCCTCTTGCCCTACCCACTACATACCTTGATATGGAGAAAGTCAATTTTCTGCTTTCTGGTTGTATCTGTAACTTAACCAGTAATTAATAATTGATTTTTCTGTGACTTCTTCCACCTTGCTCCTTCTACTTCTTGGAGCCATACTAAGGCCAAGGATTCTCTTAACTGCTGTCCTGCATATTCCATTCCCACAACTGAGAACAGAGGATTCAGTTTTACATCAGAGGCTATGGTGCCTTTTTTTTTTTTTTTGAATTTATTTTGTTTTTTTCCTTAGAAATTTATTTTGCTTTTCTTCCTAGAAATTTCCTGTTTATTCACATCTTGGATACCCATGATATGCTTTCATAACCCCTTCCTTTTCCTACCTATTTTTATTTTTACTGCCTTTGGCTGCTTCTCATTTTATTTTTTCATTAAAAATTTATAAAATATGCCATTTTCCTCCCTTCTTCCTGCTTTGATTATTTCTAAGATGAGAAAAGAAAAATACCATCATCTTCAGACTAGAAGTCTAAATATTCTTTTATCTTTTCATTCCATCTCTATTTTAACTAGCAAAAATGTTTTACTCTTATAAACTGAGTATGGGACAATTCTCCAAATCAATGATAGTGGATTTTCCTTTAATTTTATTATGTATTTAACTATTTCAGCCAGGTTCTAGGGAGTAAATTGATTTCCTAATTTTGACCCTTAAATGCAACCCCCGAAAATTTGTACCAAAATTTAAAAATTAGAGAAACATACACAGTGAGAATTAAATTTCCTGCTAGTCTCTCATATTCTCTCTGCAGAGCTAACAATTTTTCTGTTTCTTTTTTTGGCCCTTGAGAGATATTTCATGTAAAATCAAATACATGTATTTATATTTATATATGTTTTTCAATTTTCATTCAATACTAGTACTATACAGTATTTGGACTATATAGTATAATACTATATAGTATTTTGGACATTGCCTTTTTAATTAATATGCCTTGGAGAGAGTTCTTTTTTTCTTTTTGAGACAGAATCTCACTATGTTGCCCTCAGTAGAGTGCTGTGATGTTACAGCTCACAGCAACCTCAAACTCTTGGGTTTAAGTGATTCTCTTGCCTTAGCCTCCCAATTTGCTGGGACTATAGGCTCCTGCCACAATGCCTGGCTAGTTGTTGTTGTTGTCATTGTTGTTTAGCAGGCCTGGGCTAGATTCAAACCTGCCAACCCCAGTGCATGTGGCCAGTGCCCTAACCACTGAGCCACAGGCATCAAGCCTTGGAGATAGTTCTTATCAAAATTAAAAACTGCTATATCTAAGATTTGCATAGTATCTCACTATAAAAAATATCATGAGGACAATTAATAACCTAGTACATGGTGGGAGGTGGGGGAAGGGGAGAGCAGAGAGAGGGAAGGAGGGAGGAGAATCGGGGGGGGGAGTCACAGTATGTAAGACACCTTTTGGGGATAGGACACAATTATAAGAGGGACTTTACCTAACAAAGGCAATCAATGTGACCTTGTTCTTTGTACCCTCAATGAATCCCCAACAATAAAAAAAAAATGCCCTGAACATTTAACATTTTTACCGTGGATAGATATTGATTGATTGATTGATTGGTATATGGGCACTTTCTAATAAATATTCTTCTATATAAGTCATTGTACCCATGTTTTACTGTATCTCTAAGATAAATCACTGAATGTTTAATTGGAAGATGGGTTTCTTCTTGGAATTCTTGTTTCCTCAAATGCCACCTTTCAAAGAGACCAACCTGACCCAGCCCAGACTTCATAGCCAAACAGCATCTCCCATCACAATATCTTTTGTAAACATTTTTTATCTTACAATTTTTGATAAAAAGTTGCAATGTCTTCCATTTACCCATCACTCATCTTTATCATTTATCAGTATTTCGCCAGTCTTGTTTTATCTCTCCCTCTCCATGCACATTTTTTTCCTTAAGCGCTTTAAGGCAAATTTCAGATATGCCATTTTACCGATAAACAATTCAGTATTTATCTCTTAACAGATAAAGACATACTTAAAAAAATAATACAATAAAAACAAACAAGGAACTCAAACCCTTTACCACCATGTCATTATTGCATCTAACAAAATTAATAATATTTTTCTGATTTCATCTAGTACCTATCTTATATTTTCCTATGTGACTCAAAATGCACTTTTACAGTTTGTTTGAGTCAGTATCAGAATCTTCATATTTGCTTAATTTTTAAACTTGCAACAGTACCCTTTTCCCATCTGTTTTTCATGCATTTTTTTCTTGAAAAAAATACACATATAAAATGTGTAGATTCTCTAAACTCTGGATTTGATAGACTATTTTCACCTTGTGATGTCTTTTAATATATTTCTCTGTGTTATCTCTGTGTTACCCATAAACTGATAGTGGGATAACTGGAATTGGTCAGATTGAGGTTCAGTTTCTGTGGCAAGAATACATTAAAAATACTATATGGTACAGTGTGTGCCTCTTTCATCACAATAGGAGACACCTGATTTCTACTTAACTCTTCTAATAATAATGGTAATATAGAACAGTGTGGTTGGGTGTTCTCAGCTTGATCTATTAATTATTAAGTTAGCCACTCATGTTCTATCTAGTGAACATTTTCTAGATTGGTAGCAAAATGATGATTTGATCATTCCTTCTGTAATTCCTGAATGAACAGTTAAGACAATATAAAGTTTTTATGGATTTGCTGATGTTCCATGAATTGTTAAATTAAAAAGCAGTTCAGAAGAAAATGTATTAATTATATAATTTTTTTAAATCTAGTTTAGAAATTACCCATCATCTTTAAAAAACATTTAGTAACATCTTTTGAAAAGGAGATTACCATTCAGAATAGTAATATATCTGAAATGACTATATGACCTTTTCTATAAGATTTGTATTTCCTTGTATAGGTATTACTTTGAGATGTCAAGGATGTATCTATACTGTTAGAACATATTTTACAAAGTACACTTTCACTTTTCATTTTTATATAGGTTATTAAACGTGGCATGCTGTAATCTGGACACTCTTCTTCTATTAGAGGCTCAATATCAAGTATCTGAAATGTTACTTAATGCTCAAGAAGAAAGTATCTTAGAGACTTTGGAGAGCTGCAGGTAAAAAAAAAAAAAAAAGGTCATTGACATTTATAGATGATTTAAGATAGTAATTTTTTGTATACTTTAATGTTTTTCTGCTTTCTAAATTCAATAGATTAAATTAAAGCAAAGAAAACATAAAGGTCACAGAAAGATTATAATAGACGTTCTTGGAGAGAGCTTGCTGAAGTACATGTTCAAAGTTTGCTATTTGATGTTTTTTTCTTTTAGTGAAGCCCTGACTTTATTAGCAGTTGCATGAAATTGTGTTACCTTTAAGTTCAGATTACTTGTGTAAGATGACCCATTAAACAAAATGTTTGATTTCATGTTTCTTGTGGAGGCACTCTTTACTCTCTTCTCTTACTTATTTTAAATATAATCATAAATTTTGATTATTTGCAAAATGTGGTTATGGTAAAACCTTGATAATTTTTTTATTATTAAATCACACTTGCTATATAAATTGAATAGCATTAAATTGCTTTTATTTCTGTAATTTAAACAAAGATGTCTCCATCCTATCCAGGTCTTGGAAAATTGTAGAGTATATTACTTAATATTCTAGGTTAGATGTAGAAGGAAGGGATTGACAGCTACTGAAAACGCGGAGGCTCTTCATAAGTTACATTTAGATTTGGAATTTAAGGTACTATGTCTAGAACATAGGAGAACCTTCATTAAAAATGTGATTGTTAAAATCACTGAATAAATAACGCAGATCCTAGTCCCATTTCATTAAATCCAGGAACATTTGTGAAGGAAGTATTCTTTGGCTAATCTCTTTACATCTCCATTAGTTGTCTGTTCTCTAGCAAACAGTTACAATTTTTTTTTAAGATTAAAAAGTGAACTTAGCCCTTGTATTTTAAGAGATATACTGATAAATGATATGTTTTCCAGATTTTTATACCTATTTCTCTCTGAAATCCTATGATGTGATTTAAAAATTATATCATATTAAATTAAAGAAATATCAAAGTTGATAAATTATTTTTTTCAGGGACTTTATAATTGATGGTTTATCAGTAGAGAGAAATCATGTTCTTGTTAGAATGAATCTTATTGGTGGACCATTGGAACGGATTTTACCCCCGAGGATACTAGAGAAGGTAAGTGGAATAAAGAATGGGGGAGAATGTTTTCCTGACAAGTTTTGAAGCAAGGTAGCCAACTGAAGTGACACTAACCAACATTACCTCTCAATTGTCTACATCACATTTTGTTACTTGGGAAACTTTAAGATGCAAGGAAACACGGTCAAGCTAAAATAGTATTCATGACGGCAGGAGGTCATGATGCCCATTTGTATAGCAGAGTGGGATATTATTTATTAGAAAACTGTCATTTTTCCTGTGTGTCTGAATATTTTACTTTCAATTTCTTTCTGTTTCATGATACCTGACTTATTATTAGATGACTTTGTTATTTTTGCATTTTTTGGCAATATTGATTACCTTTTCTTTCATCAATATATAGTATGGGTTTCTCATGGAGTTTTTTTTTTTTTTTTTGGGGGGGGTGTTGTTATTAAGAATATTCTTGCTTTGATTGTCATGCTGGGAATAATGAGAAAGAAATTATTGACAACATAAGAGAAAGTTTTGTGGAAAAAATAAAGATTATTTTTGATGATTATAATTTTCCTTTGCTTAAAAAAAAAGTAGTAAAGCTATCATCATGAGTTCTAATCACTAGGACAGGTTACCATGTGTTTGTCTTCAGTACTTAATTAATATTATTTATTTTATACTTTGTATTTATTATTACCTATTGGAATATTGAAGTGTATTATCAAATGTTGTTTCTGTCATACTTTGTTTTTATTATTATCTATTGCAATAATGAAGTATAGCATCAAATAGGTTTTGGTTAGTTGGGTAGCAATTCTAGAATTTATGATCAAAAAAGCCAATTTAAGTTAATGTTATTTCAGATAGCTTTAAAATTTAATATTATTTTAAATCACTTTCTGAAGTCACCTGTCTTGCTTCATTTTTAGGGTGATGATCCATACCCTTGGCCAATGTTTTCATCATATCCTTTGCCAAGCTGCTATCTTTCAAAAGTTACAAGAAATGGTGATATGAAACAAGGTAAAATGTTTACCATCAAAAGCCATATTATTCTTAATGCTTTTGTTATTTAAAAAAAATTAAGGGAGATGAGTGTTGATTTTTGTTCACCTTGCATACATATGAACATTTGTGGCTATTTATTATTATTATTATTTTTTTTTTTTTTTGCAGTTTTTGGCCGGGGCTGGGTTTGAACCTGCCACCTTTGGTATATGTGGCCAGCGCCCTATTCCTTTGAGCCACAGGCACCTCCCATGGCTATTTCTTTACACTTTTCTGTTTTTCTCATGTTTCTTACTAAATCTGTATAGTCGTGTGCTACATGGCAATAAGATTTTTGTCAGTGAAGGACTACATATGCAATAGTGGTCCTATAAAGGTTATAATACCATATTTTTAGCAAGTATGCTCTATGTTCAGATATGTTTAAATATACAAATGCATGCCATTGGGCTGTAATTGTCTACAGTGGTCAGTGCAGTAACATGCTGTACAAGTTTATAGCCCAGGAGCAATAGGCTATACCGTATACCTTAGGTGTTTAATAGTCTATACCATCAAGATTTGTGTAAGTAGACTCTGGACCACACAATGACAAAATCGTCTAATGATAAATTACTCCGAATATATCTCCTAGTTAAATGATACAAAGCTGTATTTGTATGAGGCCAAATAATTTTTCTTGAGGCTAAGGTATGATGAACTTGTCCAATAGTAATAGCAGTCTTTCAGATATTAAGAATTTTTCTAGGAGAGACTCTTTTTTATTTTTTGGCTGGGGCTGGGTTTGAACCCACCACCTCCAGCATATGGGTCCTGCACTCTGCTCCTTTGAACCAAAGCGGCCGCCCTAGGAGAGATTCTTTAGATAGTACCATTTTGGACCCTTTTTGTACTGAGTCACCTTTTTTTAATGAATCTGAACTAGTCTCAAGCTTTTAACCTTGTCCTTTTCCAGTCTACTTTCAGTCTTGCTGACAAAATGAGGCAAGCAGTGGCCTAACATCTCAAAAGACCATCATCCTACCTTTAAACAGAAAAACAGGGTTTTTTAAAAGAGGGGTTTCGGGCACTTGGGCTTAGGTCTGCATGACCAGTGTCACATGTTGTACCTCTGGGCTATTGTTTTTTAACTGTGGCTGGTGATTTTGGTCCACCTTATCTCTCATGACAGTATCTTGTGACCCTTGGACAATTCTATTGGACCATATCCTGTGGTTTAAGATACTTTTTTTTGTCCATTTGAATACTGGCCTGGGGGAAGGAATAGAGATTTTAATTTTAAAAAAGCGTTGGGGTGGGGCTTAAAAAGAGAGACAACTGGTAAAAGATTTTATTTTATTTTATTATTTTTTTATAGTTAATATCAATCTTTATTTTTATGGTTGCCAACTGTTCCCTAGTACATTTAGATGTTTTTAAATTCTTTTATTTATTTATTTATTTTATTGTTAAATCATAGCTGTGTACATTTGTGCAATCAAGGGGTACAATGTGCTGGTTTCATATACATTCTGAAATATTCTCATCAAACTGTTCAACGTAGCCTTCATGGCATTTTCTTAGTTATTGTATGTAGACATTTGTATTCTGCATTTAGTA
>CAUYPK010080142.1:0-49217 GCA_963574355.1 Loris lydekkerianus | reverse complement strand
ATAATGGTTACCTCAAGGAAATACTGTATTCAGGATAGAAGACACTTGTATATTGGACCCATTCACCAACCTCCTCTTCAGTTTTCCTTTTCTGGGCTTCTGTTACTGAAAACAGATTAAATGATTCAAATCTTCTTACAGATACATGTCGCAGACAATTATCCATGTGTTTTTGCTTCAGAACCTTTGAAATGAAACCAAAGATATAATCATATTATATAAGCACATTACAGTGTTCAAAATTTAAGTGGTAAGGGGATTTCACTTCCCATAATGGCAATTTAAATAATTCAGACACACCTCCCATTGAAAATAGCTAAAGAGAAAAGATGGACAAAATATTTTTAAACATTACTTGATGACATCGGAGAGCAAAGATAGTGAAAAGTTACCAGTCTGACATTATCTTTAAAGAAAGATAAACCTGAAGAGGCGACTCCGACTTTTGTAACCACTTTTCTCCTGGGTACATTTGTCAACTAGAATGAACTAAAGAGATAAGCAGCACCTTTAAGAGATTGCAAAGCTAGGAAACAAAAGTTGAGTTTCAAAGCTTACCTAGGCGGGGGCATATAAATTATTCTGAGCCTGTGTGTGTGTGTGTGTGTGTGTGTGTGTGTTTGCGTGTGTATGTTTTAGAATAATCAAATAACTGATTTTGTTGGTGTATTGAAAACCAGGTTTTTAAGTGTGGGAGAAAGGAGATACAACCATAAGATTGATAAGACTAAGCAAAAACCCTATAGCTCTGAATCTGAAAGTATAGTATAAACTTAATATATAATATATGATGTACTTCACTATTCACCCTTAAAACAACACATTTCCTACATTTGACTACTATAAAGGTCTAGAAAACACTACTAAATTTGTAGCAATAAGCATACTTATTGTACGCACACTTTTGTCTCTAAATATCTATTAGAGACAATATCTACTATCTATCCATTAAATATCTATATCTATTTTTTTCTTTAAAGTAAAATCCTTTGGAGAAATAGCAGCAATTGTATTGTACAAGATGGGCCTAGAAAATCAGAAAACAAGATAGTTAAAAAAAAACAATGGGTAAGATCAAAAGAACTTGGAACCAATTTGAATAGGGTGTGTTGGCCAAAGATGGGTGTTATGGTTTGAGTGTCTCCGACCCTCTGAGATAGATACCCATCATGTGAAAGAAGCAACTGAACCCCAGGGCACCTTAATTCCCAGTGTGGTAATGTGGGGTGGTGCAAGGTTTTAGAGATGGGGCCTAATGGGAGGCACTTGAGTCATGGGTACACTTCCTTCATATGCATCTAGGTACAGTTCTTATGGTAGCTCATGAGACAAGTCCTCACAAGAGCAGGTTGTTATACATTAAGGGCACCCATTGTGTCTTTCCCCTTTGCCCATGTCCGCTTCCCTCTGACCTTATGCCATGCTATGACAGCAGGAAAGATCTCAGCAGAAAGCAAGCTGATGCCAGTGTCGTGTTCTTAGACTTTCTAGCCACCAGAGTTATGAGCAAAATAAACTTCTTTATAAATTACCCAGCCCCGGCTTTGTATTATAGCAATACAAAACAGACTAATAGGACAATATACACAGACTAATAAAGATAATAAATGCAAAAGAATTAAACCATATTATTAGTTTAAAATAGTATTTTTAAATGCCTCATTGACAGCCATCAAGGATGGTAAAGAATCAAATTATTATTTTGAAAACTAGTAAATAAGGGGAAAGAATCAAGTATTTGTCTCTTCCTTATATGAATGGTAAACAAGTATCCAAATACAAGAAGAAGTTTCTCTTTATAGTAATATCCTAAGTAATAAACGAAGAATGACAGAATTAGAATTCCACCATTTTTCAACCCCCTCACAAATTCACAAACTTACACAATCATCATCAAGAAGAGAAATGAGACATCACCGTTATTGACAAATGTTGACACCACCACTGTACTGACAAATAATATGACAAATATCAAATCTGAACTGGTCAAAGCTCTGTGTCTATCAACTTATAGGAAATAGAAAATACAAGGGAAAGAAGAACACATTAAACAGTATCATCAAGGTTCAATTAGCAAAATTCAAATTACAGGAAACATTATAAGACCGAAACAATAGTTTCAATACATAAATGGCAAAGGGTGAAAAATAGACAGGCAGAGGAGACATAGAGATTACAAGGACTCGAGATATATTAACCAATAGCAATGTTTAGATCTTATCTGTACCTTTTATCAAAATAATCAAATTATTTTATAAATTATCAGATAATGGTGATAATTTGAAAACTGACCAGACACTTCATGTTTTGTAATAAATTTTCATTATCATTCAGATCATCATTCATGTTATCAATGAATTATTCTGGACGTGATATTGTATTATCATTATGTTTTTTAAATGATATCTGAGGTTGCTTCAAAATAATGGAGAGGGAGGGCTAATTGGAGAAGAGAACTAAAACAAAGTCAGTCATGAGTTAAAAACTGTTGAAGCGTATGGATACTTGAGTGATTATTACACTATTATACTATTCTCTCCTGTTTTGTATATGTTTGACATGTCCCACAAAAGAAAAATTTTAAACATATAAAATACCTTCTTACTCATACACAAAAAAACAAAAGATATCTAAAAAGCCAAATATGTTTGGAAGTTAAGCAGTATACTTCTACACCTGAGGTTCCTAACGCCTGGGCCTTACTGGTCTGCAGCCTGTTAGGAACTGGGCCTCACATTTCTGCCTTCTCTATTGTCCCCACCCCCACCTCCATCCCCTGTCTGTGGAAAATTGTCTTCCATGAAACTTAGACCAGAGGGCCGCAGAGCAGGAGGCAAGCAGCAAATAAGCAGACACCCCACATCACTCCCATCATTGCCTAAGCTCCTCCCTACCCCAACGTGTTAAAAAATCTTCCAGGAAACTGATCCCTGACGCCAAAAAAGGTTGTGGATTGCTGTTCTAAATAGCTTATAAACCAAAAAACGAAAATGCAACAAAAATAATAAGGCATTTTGAACTGAATGATAATAAAAATACATACGAAATAAAGTCAAATCTATGCTTAGAGGGAAATTTATAGGAAGGCCCAAAACTGATAAACTAAGTATTCATTATAAAAATTAGAAAAAGAAGCCAATTAGGTCCCCAAAAGAGAAGTTAATGAAGTGGAAAACAAACATATAAGACAGAGGATCAACACTAAAATTTTTCCTTGAAAAGGTTTATAAAACTGATGAGTCCCTGATAAGACCATGAAGAAGAAAAAAGAGAGTGTACAAGTAACAATGTGATATAGGAAGAAAACTATAGATTCTGAATAGTAAAGGGATGTTAAGAAAACTAACTTTGAAAGTTTAAATGAAATGGACAAATTCCTAGAAAAATATAGCTACCAAAATTGACACAAAAAGAAATAGAAAATCTGAATAATGCCTATCTAAAAAATTGAGTTCACAAATAAAATACTTACCACAAAGAAAACTCCAGGCCCAGATTGTTCACCAGAAAATTATACCAAATATCTAAGTAACAATTAATACAAATATTACCTGATTTTTCATTAAACCCTCAAATAACTCTCTGGGATAGATACCCATCATGTGAAAGAAGCAACTGAACCACAGGGCAGTTAAGTAATTTGCCAAAAGTCAGACAGCTAGTAAGAGGTAACCCCCAGGTTAAATCCAGACTGTCTGACTATAAACCAAAGATGTCTTGAGGCCAAGAAATTGAGACAAGCCTGGACAAGATAGCAAGATTCCCCACTCAACAAAAAATTTAAAAATTAGCCAGGCATGGTGGGATACACCTGTAGCACCAGATACTTGGGAGACTGAAGCAGAAGGATTGCATTAACCCAGGAGTTTGAGATCACAGTGACTTATGATAATACCACTACACTCCAATCTGGGCAACAGAGCAAATGAGTCTCCTTCTGTCACCCCAGGTAGGGTAAAATGCAATGACATCACCATACCTCAAGGAGACTTCAAATTTCTGGACTCAAGTAATCCTCCTGCCTCAGCCTCACAAGTAGCTAGAACTATAGGCATGTGTCAGCATTTGTTTATTTTTAGTAGAGATGGAGTCATGCAATCTTGTTCAGGCTGGTCTCAAACTTCTTAGCTCAAGCAATCCTCCTACCTTACCTCCCGGAGTGCTAGGATTATAGGAGTGAGCCACCATGCCTGTCTAAAAAAAAAAAAAAAAAAAAAAAAAAAATTTTAATGAAAAGAAAACTGTAGCTTAAAAAGTAAAAGTCGTCCAAATTCCCATAGCTTAGAGAAGCCTTAGTGTGTCACATCTGTTGCCAAAAGTATTTAAGGTAGCTTAAAAAGATGCACAATACAACAAAATAACATTCATGAAAAGTACATGAAAAAGAAAAAGTAGGATATAAAACAAAGTCAAGAATAAAGATAAAACAAAAGTATATTCCATAAAGATATAATAACGGAGATCAATGAAAAGCCACATGATAACCGGTAGACCTAAAATTGCATCAAGTTCTAAATATGTCTGACATCGTATCAAGTTGTATGACTGCCAAGTTGCCAAGTTAACTGTACATCTTCACAAACCTTTTTATACCAGTTGTTCTTCAAACAAGTTAGTCATCAGTTAAATATTTGTCATTAATTAGATATTACAAAACAATTAAAATAGTGCTAGAAGAGAGTTGTTTAATAAAAAGTAATATTTTGGATAAAGATAAGTCGCTATCCATTGATGTGTGAGATGCCAGCTCTAAAAATCTGAATTATAAACACCTGGAAGGAATTGGCAGTAAGGCTATAATTTCACATTAGAATATGGACCATTATTATGAAATTCACCTCCTTAACCAACTTTTTAAATTAACCAATACAGGTAAAAAGCATCCTGCTTTAATCTAAGTTGTACTGTGAAATAGTCCATTAATCAGATTCTTTAGCTAAGTATTCATACCTCTAGGCAAGATTTTTCATTTTGTAGATATTTGTGGATCTGTGAGTAAGTGTGCAATAGTTATTGCTACTTTTTTATCTGCCATACATCCCTTCCTTTTGGAAAATGCCCCTGCATTGCTTTATGCATTAATAATTTTGGTGGGGTTGTTACCTTCCCCACAGGGTGGGCTGCCACAGGGTGGGCTGACAACCTATGTTAGCCAACATGTCCCATTCCAGACGCAGCAATTGGTCCAAATTCGGCCTAGTAGAGTTGTTTGGAAGAAATAATCTAGATGTTGGGAAAAGGTTTATTTCTTCTGGATTGCTCACTGGTTAGATGATGAAAGTTGTCAATGGCCATTTTTGCCAGTGGTCATCATTAGATAATGAGACTCAACAAAGAATAAAATAGCACAGCCATGCCCTTTATTGATTATGTTTCACAGACTTCCAGACCTTATTTAAGTACCCACTGGAATTTGTTAAGTACAACTGGAAGTTGTTGGCAACTTAAGTGGCCTGTTACCAAATGATGAACCAGATCAACCAGGTTTTCTCTCAAAAATATGAATTACAAAACAGAAAATATTGAACAGTTAACACAAGGCCAAGGGCCATGAGACAGCAATTGTAAAGGAGAAAACAATCAGAGAGAAGCAGATGTCAAAGATACTCCATAAGAGAAAGAAAAGGAGTTGCATCTCTCTGGCACTGCTTTGATTTCTCAGTTTTTCAGTTCTAGATAGATATAAGATACAAATAGTCCATTTATTTGAAATATACAGGGTCTGAATATATCACTACAGTCACCAGATGGCCAAGAGGGGCACATCAAAGGTAACTGTAGTAATATTCAGCAATGAGGTACTTTTTCTAGGATGAGTTTGCGAACTTAATTGTCTAACCCCACATTTACTAAAAGCCAGAAAATGTTTAATATATGTGATAGTAAGATTATAATAGAAAAAAATTCACTTCCTCCTTGTCACCTCCATGGAGAGTTATACTTCTCTGCCCCTTGACTTTAGGCTTGGCCAACAGGATCTTAAAAGACAGGATGTGAGCAGGGCTTAAAATGCGCTTCTGTGGTTTGACTTGGTCTCTTATACCTTTGCCATCACGTTAAGAATGTGTCAGCTAAAAACAAAAAAAAAGAATACATCAGCTAACTGGTCCAAGAATTAGAGACATGGGAACTGAACATACAGCATAGGGCTACCCAGGTGAACACAGCCTTGGCCCCCAGATGACTGCTATGACCAGGAGCTAAGGGTCACTTAAAAACTGTCCCTACTCTCAAGCTTTCCACAAACACTTAACAACATCTACTAAAAACCCATCTACCCTTTGCTAGGTACAAAGGATGGAAATTAATTAAACATCCAGGGAGAACATCCATTCTAGTGAGAGAGAAACTCTTATCAGATGATCCTAAAACAACATAATAGGAGAATTCGCTGGTAGAGTAGGCTAAGGGTCTAACTCAGCTCAGAGGCTTTAGCAGTGGCTTCATGGAAGAGTAGACTGCAATGAAGGTGTGAAAGATGAATATTCACCAAGTAGATCATAGATCATCATAGCAACTGTCTATAGCAAATAAGAAGACTCTAAGCAGGCACATATATATCAAAAGATTAAATGTTTAAAAATGTAGGGAATTCATATGGCTGCTAAAGCTGAAACTTGTCACTGTTCTATCTAGATTGCAATTTTGAATCAACATAAGTGCTAAGAATCCCTATACTAAGAAGTGCTGAAGTCATGTCACAGAACAGCAAAAGAGAATAGTAGTGTGTTTCTCAACAGATATATAAAGACTTGATTCATTTAAAGCCCTAATTTACTTTACTTAATAATTCCACTGTAACACATGCTCACTTCGCTATAGACAGCTGCTATGATGATCTATGAGGGTATCCATCTTATCCTACAATACCATTCGTAACATTAATAGCAAAACCAGATCGTTGATGCTCTGGAAAGACTCCCAAAGCACGAGCAAGGAAATGATCTTACTTAATTCTAAGGATTTACTTAACTCCTAACTCTAATTAAAGTTATGTCATAACAGCACTAAAAGGCCACTGTGTGAAAAGATTACTCGAGACAACTAAAAAGTAATCCTCAAAATATTAAAAGCACAATCTCAAATGAGATGACAATAACTAAGAAACGAGAGAAAGAGAGCGCGCTCTCTTCCTCCTCTCTTCACTGCCCTACACGGAAGAACCCAGGGAACGCGGGCTCTGTCAAGAGTTCCAACACTGCCAACCACGCAGAACTCCAGGAAACTTAGCTTAGGGCTGGAGGGTGCATACTAACCACCGGCAACCAGAACCGGGCTAGGAGTTAAGAAACATGGGGAAAAGGGTAAAATAGAAGTAGGAACAGAGAGCGGTACAGGCGTGGAGCGGCATCTAGCACACAGGCAAGGGGGAAAGTCCCCCGGGCGTAGATAAAGTCGGGAAAGGGCTCTTCTTGGATCTGCATGGCTGCGCCCTCCCCGCCAAACCCCACACAGTCCTCGCTTTTGGAGGGAAGCTAATGTGAAGCAAGGGGGACGAGTGAGGGCGCTTCTCAGCGGCTCCAGGCAAAGTGAAAGAGAACTCCCAAAGCTGCCAAAGCGAGACAGCTGCAGCCAAGTCGCCCGCCCGGTAAGAGGGAGGAGGAGTGGCCAGAAGCAAAGGTGAGCGGAGCGAGCTCTACCTTACCTGCCGCAGGATCTTCCACCGGGCTGCTCCCAGGGGGGCCGAGACTGCGGGCCCCCCAGCGGCGCCGCCAATCCCCAGACCCCCGCCGGCGGCTCGCGCAGTCCCACCAGCACCGGAGTCTGTGACTGGAGACTCCATCGCCTGGATCTACCTTTACTCGGAGGTGGGGCCCTCACGGTTTTCTCCTACCAGGACCTGCCTACTTCTTCCCTGTCAGGACCTGAAACGCCGGGCCGCTCACTTACGGCCCTTACGTGCGCTCCCTCCCCGAATACCGCATTTCCGGTAATCGCGTCTCCTTGGCAACAAGGGCAGCGCTGCGCGTCATTGCACCACTTTGCTGGTAGCCATCTTGAGTAAGGGCAGACCAGACGGTGAGAGCGAAGTGGCGGAGCTAGTGGAACGTTGTCTGTTGTTTTATTTTCTCCCCACTTAGCTTCAAGCTCGAAAAAGTAGCAGAGCACCAAAAGCTTACGTCTTCGAAACCTAAAACTCTCAGGAACCCAGGGATAATCTTTGACCATAATAAAAATGGCGAAACTTGCCTAGTGCTCGAGCCAGCTTGGGGTTACGTAGATCGGCGTGCTGCAAACCAGCTGTGGGCGGCGCTGGGTAGGTTGTAGTTCTGCGGCTTGCGGGAGGCAAGCTTGGGCTGAACGTGTCTGAGGTGCATCCTTGTTTTTCTGTTCCTCCCTGAGAGCTTCGGATTCTCCAGCCTGCGTTCACTGGTTTGTGTTCGGAGTCAGACTGACGCTTTCCATTTGCGTACGTATGGTGGTGGTTTCTTCCCTTCTCCCCCTCCTCCCCCTACCCATCCACCCCTCGATCCCCTGGTCCTTGCTTTTTGACCCGTGTCCTATCACTGGATGTCACCCGGTCCCACTCCCTCTTGCCCTCCGTTCGCCTCATCCTTGAGGTGGAGAGTTGCACAGGGAAAGTGAATAGGTTTTCTTGGGAACACCCATGTGTCTACCCCACCCCGTCCCTAACCGTGCATACTGTCTTCTCCTGCCGAATGAAAGATGGATGGATTGAGCCTGTGAAGACAGATTTATAATGATTCAGGGCCTTTAAGAACACCTCTTACTCGGTTTTTTTGTTTGTTTGTTTGTTTGTTTTGCCTTTTGCTAGTTTTAACTACAAGCTCCCTTAGCCCCACTCGCCCGTTATTTTGCTGCGACATACAAGGAGAATTAGGGGGGCGGGGGTGTCATAACAGATCAGATCATTGATAACGTTGACGCAGTATTCTGCCTTTAATACCAAGGGTCATTTAGTGGAACAGTTCCATCATGGCACTCATCAGTGTGCAACATACCTAGATTATTCTTGTCTTAATAATAACAGCTTCCATTTAGTGAGTTGGTCGCTATGTGCCAGGCACTAACTATATTAAGGTCTTGACATCTTATGTCATTTTTACAACAGCAACCCCAGAAAGTAAATGATGTCATTTCATTTTTGCAGGTGAAGAAACTGAGGCCCAGAGACCCAGGTAGTTAAGTGCAGGAGCCACACCTGAACCCAAGTCTGACTCTTAACCTTAAACAATCTACTAGCTAACAGAAACCAGTGGAAGCTTCACATTTTATTGGTGCACCTTGCAGTTTTTTTTTTTTTTTAATTAAAGAGCTAAATACCTTTTTAATAAAGTCCAGTTGTTTGTTGTATCCAATATTTGAAACCAAACCAGATTGAACCTTTTGCTATACTGCTTGCTGTCCAAGTGACCTGGGGCTGTTGCTTACGGCCCCCAGAGCCACATTTGCTCACTTGTAAAGTGAGCATCATAATAACTACTTTATCAAGTCCAATAAAAAGTTTAAATTAGACAAAATAGGTAAAAGCATCTGGCACATAGTCAATATTCAAGAAATATTAACTCCCCTCCTTATTATTTAATAATTCCTTTATTAAGTAGGTTTTTCTAGTTTATCCTCCACATACAGACCAAAAATATGTTCAAAGTCATGTAAGATCAAAGCCACTTTGCCTTTTAAAGTCCTCAGAGTTCCTGGGATGCTCCATTAAGTCTATGTATTTATTTAGACATTTTTATTTCTTGTTTTGTTTTTTTAGTTTGCTCTTATGTTACCAGAATCAGTGCTGCATAATTTGAGCCTGATAGGATTGACTTTACAAGTGAGACCTTTAAGTCACGTCTGCTAAGAAGTCTGAATGAAACTCTAACTCATACAGATGTTTAGAATTATTTAATCCAAATTATCAGGATTCTGAAATTATTCATAACCTAAAGTGTGCATGGCCCTGAAGGGGAGGAATGAGAACTGCTGATTTAGATGCTCTGAGAACCCTCTACTATACAGTCTTAACCTATAAAATCATTCAAGTGCTGGCAGCCCCAAAGAGAGCATAACCTGATAACTTGACTTTGATATCATGCATCAGAAGACCAAATTCTTTCTCCAAGCTTTGAAGTGTAGTATTCCTCACCTTGGGAAATGCATGCAGAAACAGCATTTGAATCACTGTAACTTCGCTGATCATTATTACAATAGAATAAAATTGAAAAAATACCACCTAAACAAGTGTCTGCAGACTAAACCCAAGATATCAGAGTTAGCAAGAAACATCCCAAGTCGGAGCTTCTCATGTAAGGTATGGACTGTTTAATGTATTTAAGTTAACTTAATTGTAGGTCATTAAGTTTAGTTTAAAAATAAAAAGTGGATAGAATATCAGTACTGATGATTTTCTCAATAATTTCTGGGTTCAATTATCAGTAGTCAAATATAAGTATAAAAGAATATATACATGTATTTATACAGCTCTATAAAATCTATAAAAATGTTGATTTATAAAAAATAATTCATCTCAAGACTTCCTTAGTGTACCAGCCAGTTAATCTCAAAACATAATTTAGCTTTGTAAAATTCTTAAAATGCCAAATTATAGCTCTTAATACAAATCTAATAATATGTTGATTGTTTTATGAATCCTAAATTAGTAAACTTCAGTTAAGGCTATATAATTGTTATTTTTCTGTGAAAAAAAAAAAAAGAAAGAAAAGCAGTCTTGCATTTCTGATCATTTGGGTCTTTCAGAAAGACACTCTCAGACTCACACTTCTGCCAGACCCCAAGCTGTGTGAACTCAACCTTGAGCACCTGGTTACTCTTACGTGTAAAGTGACTACATATCCTAGTTTGCCTGTGATGGTCCCTGTCTACACTTGTCGTCCTTGTATAATTATTAATAATGTCCCCTTTCCTTTCAAAAATGTCCTGGTTGGAATGGTAGATTATCTGGTCATCCTGATAAATTATCTATTTGTCCTGCTACTACTTTGGCACACACTTCTTACATTCCTTTGCCTTCCTTAAATTACATTTAGGGTGATAGTCTAGTAATGTGCTAGCATATTTTATGGTTTTAATTTATGGTTTCAATTGTTCTATTGCATACTTGTTTTCCTTTTAGTCTGTTTTGACTTCCTCTTACTGTAGTAAAATGTACATAACATAAAATTTGCTGTTTGAACTGTGTTTACTTATAGGATTCAGTGGCGTAGCATCACTTAACATGATGTTTTCAAGGTTCACCTTGTAGCATATATCAAACTTTATTTCTTTTTATAAATGAATGATTCCATTGTGTGTATGAATCACATTTTGTTTACCCATTCGTCTGTTGATTATACACTTGGGCAGCTGTTTCTCTTTCTAGAAACTATCTTTTTAATCTTATTTTTGCCCAGTTTTTCTAGTTTTATCCATCTTTGCTCTTGTATGTATTTGAGATCTGAACCACTGTGTTTCTTTTGCTTTTCACTTTTAGTTAGTGCCCCAGTCTCCCTAGTCTTTCAAATTATTTTTATAGCCTTTTTATGGTTCCTTAGTTTAGTTTAGCAGTTAGGTTCTTACTGTATTCACTTAGAATTTCTTTATGCCTTGTTTTTATTTTATTTTTATCTTTTTGGCACAGCCTTAGCCTACGTTAGAAAGGTTAAATTTTCCATTTTCGTTATTCAACTAAACTTTGGACCTTTAGATTACTTTATTTTGCATTGTACTTAGAATATTTTGTCATCTACTTTTAACTTTTAGTTTATAAACAGTTGGCAGGAACTACTATTAGGGTGACAGCTGTGAGGTAAGTTCAGACCCTAAACTGGAGGTTGAATATTTTTTTTCCCTCCAATTGAAGCAACTTTTCAATTCTTTCATAGTCCCACTATGCAGAAACTTTAACCCAAGTAACTCCAAGAAAAGTTGCTCTTTTATTAATTATTTTACCTGTTAAAGTTGTCCTGCTTTCGCATGTCAGCCACTCCCTCTTTTGAGAAATGATGTCTTCTAAAACTCTAGTCTTTATCTTTTATGATCGCTAAGACCTGGGGGGAAGCTTTATGAAGCTACCAGGCAGCTGTGAAGAGACCTCTGGATAATGCATATTTCCTTCTTTCTTCAGCCATCCACTGAGTTTCTCTCACAGTTTACAATAAAGTAGAAAAAGTAGTGCTTTTAAGTCAATTAAAATATGTCTGCCTAAAGTAAAGCCTATTACCCTATATAAGTTAACTGAAGAACAGGAAGATGTAGCACATGTAAGAAATGGCAAAAAACAAAAGATCTAGCCATGACTGGTATGATTGTGAATTAAATCGGGACACCTACTTTACTAAAAAAAAAATTTTAAATAGGGTGTTTCACCTTGGTGTCTTCTAAAAGTCCTCTGAATGCTAAAATTTCATGATTCTATACCTCTACCTTGTTATTATCACTTACAAGTTTACGACTCTTCAGTATCAATGTCTGCCATCTAGCTGTGTATCAGAAATCCTGGGGCACATTTTAGAAATGGAGATTCCTGGATCTCCCTCCACATTCACTAGATCAAAATCTCAATGGTTGAGGCCCAGAGATCTGTTTTTTAAAGTTTTGAAACTGAGCCTGCTAATGACAGTGAACCTGTATTTAGAAACTGGAAATGGTTTGGTGATCAAATGTTGCTGATCTAAACCTAATTGGCAAGTACCTAGCTTTCCATTTTATGTTAGCCAAATGGCAAGATGAACTTATTCCATTACACTCACATGCCAGCTAGTAATATTCAAAAACTAGCATCCATCCAGATACCAAACTTTCTAATCTTCCACGTCATCCTGCTGTGCTCTGCCTACAAAAGTAATTCCCAGAATCTTTTATCATGACAATTTGAACAAGATACAAAAAGAAAATTGAGTAAGAGAAAAGACTAAATCCTTTGGTTAGAAGTGTCATTTGCCTCCTTCTATAATACAGAGTACAGTTCCTGCAGTAGTCCCTTAACTAGGTTGGTTAAGAGATATCTTGACTGTGATCTGAGATTTGTAAGAATTGCCGATTATAACTAACAGGTCCAAAATAATCAGGAAAGAAGGAGAAAAGATACTAGATTTTAAAGGAAAACTCAAGAAGGCCAAACAGAAAAGGAAAAATTACAGTCTCAGTTTTTTTTTGTTGTTGTTGTTGAGACAGAGTCTTAAACTGTCACCCTGGGTAGAGTGCTGTAGCATCACCGTTCACAGCAACCTCAAACTTTTGGGCTTAAGTGATTCTCTTGCCTCAGCCTCCCAAGTAACTGGGACTTCAGGCGCCCACCACAACACCCAGCTATTTTTTGGGTTGCTTAGTAGGCCCGGGCCCCGTTCAAACCCGCCACCCTAGATGTATGTGGCCAGCGCCCTGCCGACTGAGCTATGGGCACCGCCTAGTCTCATTTTTTTAAAAATAATCCATAGAGTGGGACTGTCTGTGGGTACAACTTCCTTATTGGTTATTACTTCACATTCCATTTACCCTTTAACCTGCTTGAGTCTGACTTCCACTCTTTCATTAACACCTCCTTTGGTGTTGCCAAAGGTATTACGTATTTCACCCGAAGAGATACTTCCTTTCATACTCTTGAATAAGCTTTCTCAGCAGATTCAATGCACTTAACCATTGCCTCCTTGGAGGATTCTTTTTTGGCTCAATGACCCCACATTTGAAGCCTATTTTACTTAGTCTCCGTTTCTAACTTTTCTTCCACGTGACCTCTAAATTTGGGGATTTCTCAGGGCTTAGTCCCAGTCCTTTTTTCTCTTCTTTAATTTCTTCCTAAGTAATCTTGTCCATAACAAAGATTAAGTATCATAGCATCTACAGCAGAACCTCCATAGGTGACCACCTCCTTAAGTCAGGAGGTGGTCACCTATGGAGGTTCTGCTGTAGAACCTAATTTTCAAAGACCATACAGGCACTGTGTGTACATATCAGTAGTATTTAGTTCCTTACGGAACTCAATTTCATAAGGCTTAGTTCCTTAACATTGACCACCTCTGTATATTGACCAGTTCACTACAGTCCCTTGGGTGGTCAGTTTACTGTATTATCTTCATCCCAGAAATGCCTCTGAGCTATGTAGTAATTCACTGCCTCGCTAACAATGTAGAGTTGGACATGTGCCTTGATGTCTTAAACATCAGCTATCCGTAGTTGAACTTCATTTCCACCAGCCCTGACGCAACTCTTTATCTCACTGCTATACACCCATTTGTTCAGAACGTTTGGAAAACTTTTATTTTCTTCCTGTTCCCTGACCCTGCCATTATATCCATTAGCAGTGTGGCCCAAACTAGCTATGATTTTTTTTGCCATATCCATACCACCTAATCTGTTATTTTACTTAATTATTTTAGTTTAGTCAACTTGTCTCATCCTAAGAAATATTATTCAGAAAATCACTGATTTGATGTCCTAATTATATTTTAATTAAAATGTTTATATACACCGAGTAATATATACCATCATGTATGACTTGCTGTCAGAAACACCGCGTTAACCTCCAGGTTATACAATAATTATACAATATTGAATCTGTCCATGTTTTCCATCTCTACCATAATCACTCACTGGTAAAGATTCCTAACCAGGCTCTTTGCTTGCCCTCTTACTCCCTTCCAACCCATTTTACATACAGTAAGAATGGTCCTAACATATAATTAATTACATCACTCTACAGCTTAAAACCCTTCCAGAACTTACTATATCAACATAAAATCTGATTTCCTGATCACGTCCCCTAAAGATCTAACCCCTCCCTGTTCACATTGCTTAAGCCTCAATGATCATCTCTCAGTTCAAAGAATAAGACTCTTTCCCATCCATCCAAGGGTTTATACATACTGTTCCCTAATCTTTTTCATCATTACATGAATTTCCTTCTATTTCAGGTCTTGATTAAATGTTAACCTCCTGAGAAGTTACTCTGATTACTGGGGTCACTCTATTTACTTTGGTCAGAAATGTCCTTTCTTGGGAAGTAACATTTCATCAAGACTAAAGTAGAAAAGGAAAAGAGGCTGAGGGAACAACGTACGTAAGAGCTCAGAATTGAGAGGGCATCACTGTGAGTAGCATAGCCAAAATGGTTAAAAATAAGCCCAAAGTGATAAATAGGGCCAGGTCAAATATAAGTGGTTTTGAATATCTTACAAGATTGAGCTGCATTCTAAGAGCAATAGAATGCCACTGAAAAATGTAGGTGAGATTGGATTTGCATTTTAAGAGAAGAACCACTCAGAATTACAGAGGATAGAGTGAAAGTAGGAAGGCTTGTCAGTAACTCAGATGAAGATGAGAGACTAAACTAAGGCCTTAGCTTTAAAAAAATAAATAGAAGATTTGGAGGAATAATGAAGAGTGACAATCAGTTGAAATTCTTCATCACAGGGAGACCTCTGAAAGGAAGAATAGAATATGGGGTGATAATGCCTTCTCTGGATCCTACAATCCAAAAACCTCTTTCAAAGCAAAAGTGTTTTTATTAACTGACTGGAGATGGAGGGGTGGGCAAAAACTGACCTAAATTGACGCAAAGCTATTAGGATTTTATTTATCCCACTTTGTAGAGGTTTTGCTCTAAAATTTTAACTATATTTGATTATAGGGCAGTATCCCTCTGTAAAACAAAATTCCCAAACACGTCTGGTTCCTCTTTGTGTCAGATGGACTGACTTCACAGTCACATGTGTAGCCTTATTATTCAGATCTAAAGGGTGAAGAAAGGGAAGGAATAAATGTAACTCACTGTTAAAGTGGACGTTTCAATAGTGGATGTTTCACTTTATGAGTCTGAAATTTGAGAAGAGAATTCCTTCTCAGCCTTTTGGCTAAGATATGTGTGAAATTTGGGGAGAGATGTTATGTATAGGTAGTCTTTCTAGCCAAAAGAGTCATAGCACTCTGTTCACCTCTATGCTGTTACTTATTACATCATTTTAAGTTTTTTCTATTTTTCCCTTAGACTGGGAGATTCTTAAAGATGAGAATTTGGCCAAGCGCGGTGGCTCATGCCTGTAATCCTAGCACTCTGGGAGGCTGAGGCAGGTGGATTGCCTGAGTTCATGAGTACAAGACCAGCCTGAGCCAGAGTGAGACCTCGTCTCTAAAAAAAAATAGCCAGGTGTTGTGGCAGGTGCCTGTAGTCCCAGCTACTTGGGAGGCTGAGGCAAGAGAATTAATTGAGCACAGGAGTTTGAGTTTGCTATGAGCTGTAATGCCATAGCACTCTGCTGAGAGTGGCAAAGTGAAACTCTGTCTCAAAAAAAAAATAGGTAATATACATCTTGACTGCCACATAGATTAGCAATAAGTGTTTGTGGCATGAATTCATAGTAAATGAATAGATTTTTTCTTTTCATGTTAACCATAAGTATCAATGCTTATCCTCCGGTCTGAGCTCTTTAGGTCTATGATCCATTTGAGTCCATTTGGAACTGTACTCCAATTCAGAAAAATGAATTCTTTTGCTTGTGACTGACCAGTTAGCACCATTTGTTGAAAAGACTGTTCTTTTGGGGGGGGGACTTTTTTTGAGACAGAGTTTCGTTATATCACCCTCAGTAGAGTGCCGTAGCATCACAGCTCACAGCAACCTCAAACTCTTGGGCTTAAGTGATTCTCTTGCCTCAGCCTCCCAAGTAGCTGGGAATACAGGCGTCTGCCACAACGCCCAGCTATTTTTTTGTTGCAGTTGTCAATGTTGTTTAGCAAGTCCAGCCTCGGTGTATGTACCCAGCGTCCTAACCACGGAGCTATGAGTGCTGAGCCTGAAAAGACTGTTCTTTTTCTATTGAATTGTCTTGGTATTATCAAAAATGACTAAATGTAAATTTAAGAGTTTATCTCTGGATGCTCAGTTATCTTTTTGCTCTGTATGTCTATCCTGATACCAGTATCACACTCTTAAGTACTGTAGCTTTGTAGTAAGTTTAGAAATGAGGAATGTATGAGTCCTCTCTATACAAATAAAAAAACTAAAGCCACAGAATCTAGTTAGGTAAGCAAATTAGCAGAGTCAGAACTAGACCTTAGTCAGCCTAATTCACAGGACCTTTCTTTTTGAATACTTTTTAGTACAAATTGTACATCCCTAATCTGAAATCTAAAATTCTCCCACATCTGAAACATTTAACCAATGAAATGATGCTCATAGGAAATGCTCATTGGAGCATTTTGGATTTCCGATTTTGGGAACCATAGTATTATGCAAATACTCCAAAATCTAAAACACTTCTGGTCCAGACACTTTGGGTAAGGGATAGTCAACCTGTATAAATTATTACAAATATATGCAGAGTCAGAGAGAATACCCTAACACATACCTACCTGTGTATACCCTACTGACTGAATGGGATTTTTTCTTAACTAAAAAAATTGCAAGTACAGTTAAAGACTCCTATTTATTTCCTTGATCATACTCCTTTACCTCCCTAGGGGAGTCCTTATCCTTTCTTTCTGTGCATGTTTCTATATAAATTAACATGTGTACTTATACCCACTGATAATATTTAGTCTTGTTCTGCACATTTTGAAACTTTATGTAGATTATATACATATAATTGGCTTAGCTTGCTTTTTTTGCTCAACATTATGATTTTGAAATTCTACATTAATACATGTATCTCTAGTTGATTTATTGCAGCTGTTGTGTAGTATCTCATTGTATTCTATTAATGTACCATGACTCATTTCCTTCAGATAAGCATGGAAGTTGAACTTCTAAATTGATAATACCAACATACTTAGAATAAATATAAGAGTTCTAGTTCTATATCCTGAGTAACACTTGATATTGTCAGACCTTTTCCTTTTGCCCTCTGACAGATAATTAGTATGTCAGTATTGTTTAATTTTTATTGTTCTGATTAATAATGAAGGTAGATGAGCATCTTTTCTTCTGTTCATGAACCCTATTGGTGTTGTCATTTTTTTGTTTGAGACAGAGTCTCACTTTATCGCCCTGGGCTGGAGTGCAGTGGCATTATCATAGCTCACTGCAATCTCAAACTCCGGGCTCAAGCAATCTTCCTGCCTCAGCCTCCCAAGTAACTGGGACTATATAGCATGTACCACTGCACCTGGCTAATTTTTCTATTTTTGATAGAGACAGGGTCTTGCTCTTATTCAGGCTGGGCTTAGACTCCTGACCTCAATTGACCCTCCTGTCTTGGCTTCCAGAGTGCTAGGATTATAGATGCTTCAGCAGGCCTGGTTTTGTCTTTCAATGCTGATTTATGTCCTTTGACCATGTTTTTTCTGTCTCTTTCACTTTAATGTAAGACTTTCTTAAACTGTATGTTTTTGTCTTTAATATGTACTATAGGTATCATCCCCATATTTGGTCTGTGTCTTTTCACTTTATGATGTCTTTTATTAAATATGTTTTTTAAATTTAATGTTTTGTGCGTGTTTCAACTCAATAAATAATTGTTGAGCACCTCCTAAGCACCAGTTTAGGCATTAGGGATATAACAACAGTTAACCAAATAAGCAAAATCCCTGCCTTCATGGACCTTACCATCCTATTTGGGACCAGGAGGAGAGAGAAAGAATAAGGAAGTATATGAGTGAAATACAGAGTATGTCCAAGGTAACAGGTGCAGTGAAGAATAAGACAGGGAAGAGATGAATGGGAAGCATGGGGGTAGAGAGGAGTGTAGGATGGTTCTGAAAGGCCTAGCTGAGACTGACATTTGAGCAAAGCTTAGAGAAAGTATTTGGATATAGGCAAGTTCTACCCTGAGGTGAGAGCAAGCCTGACATGTTCAAGAAGTATCCAGGCTGCCAGTGCAGTTCAGTTGGAGTAAGTGCTTGGCGTGTAGGGGTAGATGAGTTCAGCAAAGTAAGGGGGAGAGATCCTTTAGGACCTTAGGCCATTGTACGGATTTTTGCCCTTCCACTTGAACAAAATGAGAAATGAATGGAGGCTTCTGAGTGCAGGAGTGATCTAACTTTAGATTCACTCTAGGTCTTTTGTTGGAAATAAAAGAGGCAAAAGCAGAAGCACAGAGCAACTAGGCTTCTTGGAGCAACTATCCAAGGGAGAGAGGCTGACACTGCTAGAGTAGTACCAGTACAAGCATAAGAAGTCGTCAGGTTCTAGGTAGATCTTGAAAGTGGAACTGACGGGATTTAGCAAATCACTTAGTCATGGCAATGAAGAAAGACAAGACAGCCTCTAAGCCTGGCTTTTAAGCCCTAACAGCTGGGAGGGCAGATTTGTCGTTTATGGAATAGGAAGAGCGCCTACAGACCATGGCTTTTGGGAGAGGAAGGTGATAGATGGGGAGATTGGATGTTCAGTTTTGGACATTTTTGGCATTAGACATCCAAGTAGAAATGTTGAATAGTCAGTTGGATATATAAGTTCAGCTTGTTCTGGTGAGAGGTTTCAGGCTACAGCTGTAACTTTGAGACTTCTCAGCGTATACATAACACCTAAGGTCATGACTAGATGAGATCACCAAGGGAATTAGTGCAGACTAAAGAAGAGAAGTGGCCCAGACTAAACCCTGCCAACATTATAAAGAGTTGAGCAAGAACCAGCCGAAGAAAAGCAAGGGCCAGTGAAATAGGAGGAAAATAAGGCTGTGTCCTGGAAGCCAAATAAAGTATTTTTAGAAGGACGTGTTCCACTTATCTTGTTACTGATAGGTCAATTAACAGAAATACTGAAACTTAACTTGTGCATTTTGCAATGCTGTGGTCTATTCAAGGACCTTGACAAGAGTAGTCAGTGGAGTAAACAGGCCAGAAGTCTGGGCTCAAGAAAAGGGAAAGGAAAGGAATAAGAAGCAGTGAACAAAGGAAACAATTTCCTTCATTAACAACTGCTTTTATATGACATAATGAATTATCAACAAATACGGCTAGATATTTTAAAAGAATATAATTAAAATTTTTGAATGCTAAATACATGTACACTAATATGAATGCATTTCAGGCATCTTACTCGCAGACTTAATATATTCCTATGTAAACAACTGACAGAAACTTCATCAGCTCAATTGTATCATTTCTTTTAAATATGTTAATGTGGATGATTTTCTATTTTTTTCTTGTAAAATGACCCTTTATCTCTTTTCTGTTAAATTATATTGATCAATTTAATTGTCTTACATCATTAATGTCTACTTTCGGTGTCAAAGTTACATTAACCTAATAAAATAAGTTGAATAGTTTTTACCTCTTTTCCTATGTTCTTAAATTATTTGTACATGAGAAGATTATCTGTTCCTTGAAGACCCAAGAAAGCTAGCTCCCTTTGATGGTATATGGACTTGATATCTCTTTTAAGGAAATACTAGTTTAATTTCCTTATGTTTATTAACTTTTCATTTCCTCTGGTGTTTCCAAATCTATTAGCATAAAGTTTAGTGATTTTTTTTTTTTAAATCTCTAATTATGTCACATTTTTCATTTCTAATATTCTTTGTCTTTTTCATGATCAGTTCTGTTTTACACTTGTCTTTTTTAATAGATTTCTAAAAGAGCCAACTTTGTATTGGATTCTCCAGTTTCTTTGTTGGCAATTTCATTGAAACAAATTTTATTTCCTTCTACTTTCTTTAGATTTACTCTCTTTTTCTGTTTTCCTGCATTTAATGCTTCACCCCGCATTATCAGGAAGCACAAGATGTCAGTTTGCTCTACTACTAATGATGCTAAATTTGATCATTTTGTTTAAAAGTGATAACTGTTACTGGTAGTTTTCTCCATTGTTAAAAGGACATTATTCTCTTTGTAATTATTAAGGAATCCACAGGGTAATTAATACTTTGGTAGTATGAGAACGTTGTTACTCAACATTCTTTCCTCTGAGTTTAACAACCATTAATAATTTTTAATGATATTCTGCCTAATCGTTTGTTTCACTGGAGCTTGCTAAATGATTATTTTCTAATTACTGTGTATTATTCTTTCTGCAGTTATTAGCTGCTATCATTCTATAAAGAAAAGTTTCCTTTTTATTGTTATTGTTCCCTCTTTTATATTTTGAATTGGTGGGATTTTTTGCATGTTTTACTGTGCATTTTAGTTTTGGTTGGTTTTTTTTTTTTTTTGGTATATTATAATCAGTTCCAGTCATTATTCTTTCTTATGCTTAAATTGTCCCAAACGTGGCTGATGTGACCCTTTCATACTGGTCCTTGGGTCCTTTCAACATGTCTTCATTAATCTTTATGTAGGCATTTTCTTACTTTCTAGCAAAAGGTTTCCTAAGCCTACCTTGTATTCTCCCTGCCACAGGCTTTATTAGTGGTACTATTCTTTATTAGTGGAATTAGCCTTTATTAATGGTACTATCTCATGACTAAAGGCTGTCCAGTGTATTTCTCCTTCACCATTTTTCTATCTTTAGAACTCAAGATTTTTGCCATAGTAAATTACATATTCCATTCTCCTATTGTATAACTGCTTTCATTGTTAAAATGGTTTTGTGGATGGGCCTCTAGGGAGGTGAGAAGGAGTGCTTTTTTCCACTATTGGATAGGTAACTGTACATGTAACCTGCTTAAAATTTAAAGTTAAAAGCCATCCTTGCTTCAGCTCCATTAAGTACTGTATGCCCTTGAAAAAACTATACTATAAAAAGGTATTTAGATACCTGGCTAAAATGGATAGCTTTAGGTGTGTACCCTAATGACGATGCTTGCTGAAATTGAAATGAAAACTTAAAGCATTTAGGGAGTGTTCTTGAAACAGAACAAAAATCAAAAGCAACTTGAAGAACTTTATGAATGTTATATAAAATTCATTTTCTTTGGGAGTAATTCCTTTTGAGGAATTATTTAGAAAGTTCTTGAATTCCATTTCCATTTCATTTAGGTAGTCAAAAATTCTATTGCTTTCAGAGTTATTTTGATTCAGGTAAGTTCAGTTCATTTGGATTTATGATGTAGGAAAAAAGTTAATCAGGAATGTCAAGTAAATCTAAGAGGACAAATATTGGGCCTACCACTATTGCCTTTAGCTCAGTCACAGCTATGGTTCTCAGTAAGACTGAGTATATAAAGGTGTAGAGCCCAGCTTCATGACCTAGAATGTGCTAAAATCTGCAGGGGAGTAGAGAGAGGTACTCTCATAGTTATCCTCTGCTTCAAAAGTTTTGATGGGGATTACAGAATTGAGCAGCTTGTATCCAAAATAAAAAAGCAACTTCTATTGCTAGATTATAACTGCAGGATAGATTTCTAGTGAACTTCTGAATTATAATTTGTTTCTTTTTGTCAATATGAGGAGATTATCAATATGGGTATTTTGCCTCACTATTCTAAAAATCAACCAAAGATTTTGTAGAAATGCTAGAAAATAAATGAAAAATAAACATGTAAGCCTCAGGCGGCACCTGTAGCTCAGTGAGTAGGGCGCTGGCCCCATATACCGAGGGTTGCAGGTTCAAACCCAGCCCGAGCCAAACTGCAACAAAAAGCCAGGTGTTGTGGCGGGCGCCTGTAGTCCCAGCTGCTTGGTAGGCTGAGACAGGAGAATCACGTAAGCCCAGGAGCTGGAGGTTACTGTGAGCTGTGACACCACGGCAGTCTACCGAGGGCGACAAAGTAAAACTCTGTACAAAAAAAAAAACAAAAAAAAAAAACATGTAAGCCTCCAGTATTTGGACCTGAAGTAATTACTCAAAAAATTGACCATATAGGGTGGCACCTGTGGCTCAATGAGTAGGGTGCCAGACTCAAACTCAACCCCAGCCAAACTGCAGAAAAAAAACAAAATTAACTGTATGGTTGGAAGTAGAGGCTGAATGATTGAGACTACCATAACCATCTCATTAACGACCATTTGAATCTAATCCATATCATAAATGATCTCTAAAAATCTAAAAGGAAAACCTTTGTAAAAATGGTAATTTTCTATTTAATTGGTTCTGGTGATTTTTCTGTTTTGTTCTTATGTTTAATTTTAGATTATAAACCCTTTGTAATACCTGTATTTATAGCTTACATTCTCAACAGTATTGGCAAAGTATCATGGACATACTTGTGCAATAAATATTTTCCAGCTGTTAGGAGATGCTTACCAAAGGCTTAGTGCCCCTCCTGGCACCGATCACTGAACAGTTGTCATCTTTGGCAGAGAGCTGAAGTTGGAAATCTTGGCCAGAATTCTTTTGCTTAAACAAGGCAATCTGTAAAAGTGTTGAATTGTTAAACACTTTTTTAATTTGAAAACTGAGGGTTTACCTTATTTAAATTTTAATGATTTATACCTTATTGCTCAGCAGAGGACAACCAAAGCTCTTAGCTTATTAGACACTCCTGGTAAGGCCCAGTGAGTGTTTATTTAGCTTTCATCTATATCTCTACTTGTGTTCATTAATTTTCCATTATTTTTTCCTTATTCTTCCTTTTATAATGTGAATATGTTATTTCCTTTCATTGAAAAGGCAGCCCTGTTTTGTAAGGCACTAATTCATTTACTCATCTGATAAACCATTGTGTTTTGTGAGTTACTTATCCACATGAGAGAAAGAAATTGTGATTTATGAAGTAGGAAAATTATAACTCTAGCTGTGGACAAAATAATAATTTGTTTTTATTAGTGAAGGTAATGTCTTCCTCTCCCTTTGATATGTCCCTTTTTTTAGGAGTTTCTTATGAAACTCAAAAGACTTATTTTTCTGCCTCTCATTTATGACTATTAAATATGTAAAAATTCATAGAATTTCCTTTTCTCTTTGTGTTTTTTTCCGTAGTATTTCTGAACATTCTCCAGAGCTAGTCTCTTGCATCTTAAAGACCATATCCAGTTAAAATAATAGTATAGCCATCAAGTTTCTACTTTTCTTTGCTTCCATTCTTAAATTTTAAAAAATCATTTTATCAATGATTTATCAATTAACTTAATAAAGAACATTTAAAATTTATGAAATGCATTGGTATAGACACAACATTGTAATACTTGCTCGAGAAGGTAATAAGAATTACATTTATAAAAAGCAAAGGTTTTTTTCCTACTTTGAAAGTATTTTCATCATATCAATAAAACCTTTTCTAGGACCTTTTACCTACAAAACAAGAAAACAAAGAATCTCTTTCAGAAAACATGGATGCATTTGAAAAAGTGAGAACAAAATTAGAGACACAACCTCAAGAAGAATATGAAATCATCAATGCTGAGGTAAGATATCTCATGTCTTTTTTTTTTTTTGCAGTTTTTTTTTTTTTTTGGCCGAGGCTGGGTTTGAACCCGCCCACCTCCGACACATGGGGCTGGTGCCCTACTTCTTTGAGCCACAGGCACTGCCCTTCTCATATCTTCTTGTAAAAATGCAAGTGAGGTACCTTGTGATTTATAGACATACATCAAAATTATACTACTTTTGGCCTTTAAAATATGCTGAAAAGGAGCAAAGAATTGACAGAGTGTGATTCTTCAATTTAAAAGTCAAAACTAAGATGAATTTCCAAACATTAATTATGATTTTTAGAAACAACCAGTTTTGATTTACAATTTTTTTAATGATTTCAAGGAGAAGTTAAAAGCAAACTATTTCATATTTATATATTATTTGAAAAGTATTTGATTATTCTATCTGCTTTTTTTTAATAAAAAGAAATTTCACTTTAAATGGTATAATACCATGAAAGCCAAGATATGTTTAATCATTTTATAGTCACCACAGTCATAAATGGTCAAATGAAATGGATTTATTATACGTTGAAAATTTTTCTTTTTTCTTTTTTTTAATTGTTTGAGATTCATTGAGGGTACAAAGAATTAGGTTGTGCTGATTACATTTGTTAGATAAAGTCCCTCTTACAACTGTGTCCTGCCCCCAAGAGGTGTGCCATACACTGTGACCCCATTCCCCTCTTTCCTCCCCTCTCCCACTTGCCCATTTCCCTACCTGCCTCCCTGTATTTGATCTTCTGCTGCTTTCATATTAGAATTGAGTACATTGAAGTCTTGCTTCTCCATTCTTGTGATGCTTTACTAAGAAGAATGTTTTCCACCTCCATCCAGGTTAATACAAAAGATGTAAGGTCTCCATCTTTTTAGTGGCTAAATAGTATTCCATGGTACACATATGGAATACTTCCTTCCAAAAAGGTTGTATTAGTTTACAGTCTCACGAGCAGTGTAAAAGTGTTCCCTTCTCCCCATGTCCATGCCAACATCTACAGCTTCGAGACTTTGTGATGTGGGCCGTTCTCACTGGGGTTAGGTGATATCTCACGGTATCTCTGATGATTAGGGATGATGAGCATTTTTTCATATATTTGTTAGCCATTCATCTGTCTTCTTTAAAGAAGGTTCTATTCATGTCTTTTGCCCAGTGATATATGGTATTGTTGGGTCTTTCTTTGAAAATTTTCCAATAAGATTATAAAAATAGAACCACAGATTATAATATAAGTAAAAATCATGTACATAGTAGAATAGAAATAACAGGAGGTTAAGAATCAAGAATTCCAGATTTAAACTATGCTACTAACTAGTAGGCAGGAAATGTGTCTTAAACACTGAAGTCATATCATTCAATAAATTGCACTTAATATGTAGGTATTAGAGAACAGCACTGTTCATATATGGATAGTGCTCATTGTCTCAATCTCAAACTTATTTATCACCTAAGTTTCAGAATGTTATAGGGGTACATATGTTTTGGTTCCGTGTATTGCCTTTATGTGTGTATAGTTTGAGTCAAGGTTATAATTGTGTCTATACCCTACATCAGCGGTTCTCAACCTGGGGGTCACGACCCACAGGAACTGTATTAAAGCGTTGTGGCATTAGGAAGGTTGAGAACCACTGCCCTAAATAGTGTACATTTTGCCCTGTAAGTGTGAATTTACCCTTCTCTTCCCCTGTCACCAACTGATCACAGCATATTTTAAATCAAAGATTCTCAGAAAGTTATTGACTGGGTTTTCAAGCTGGTATTAGCCACAGCTTCCTCGTCAGCATTATTTTGGATTATCTTCAACATCCCACTTGATTTTTGTTCATTGAATTCTGTTATTCAGATACCAGATGTTCCCAAAATATAGCTGAAGTGATTTATACAGTCCTGAAAACCAACCTTGATTTTAGTATACCTTTTCTTTATTACCTCTGCATTTATGTATTAGAAATCCTTCCAGTTATTATGAACATATGAAAAACATAGCTTAACAACTATATTATAAAAAGCAATCCATTTTAGATTTCATATATGTTCATTAATTTACTTTAACAGGTCTGCTTTTTATAAGAGAGCTTATTCTTCATTTTGAATAATCAGACCATTAAAAGGTTAATTAATTGTGTAGCATTATTAAGTAAGCCATTTGTCTCTTTTCATTGTCAGATTAAACATGGTGGTTTCGTTTATTATCAAGAAGGTTGCTGTTTGGTTCGTTCCAAGGATGAGGAAGGTATGTAACAACTTTTCCCTTTAACATGCTCCAGTTTTTCAGAGTTCACATTTTTTATAGGAAATCTAATATTTCTCAAAAGTATAGAAAAGATTTTTTGAAGGTTATTTCTGAATTTTCTTTTTTATTTTGAATGACTAGTTTTTAATAGCTGGTTTTGCTAAAATACAGTTAACAACTACATCCAAAAGTTTCAGGCAGGGAGAATGACCATGAGATCTGGCACTGTGAGCATCTGCTATACTTCGGGTACTGTGCTGGGCACTTTACAGACATTATTCAAAGTTGTATTCTCTTTCTAGGTTCTATATGGTCTGTAAATACTAGGCTATAACAATACTGAATAATAACTTGAGGGTTGATGCTTAGAATAATATTGAATAGCATCAAGATAATACTATATAACTAATGCCAGTTTGTCTGCAAGTCAAGCACCCATCATTGTTGAAGGAAGCCAGAATATGGCCTCTTACAGAATGGGAATGCTAATTTAAACATTGAAATTATGGTTTAAGATTTTGCTAAGTATATCTTATCAGGTCAGGCAAAGTAGCAGACACCTGCAATCTGAGCACTTTGCAAGGCCAGGCAGAAGGATTGCTTGAAGCCAGGAGTTCAAGATCAGCCTGGACAAATAGTGAAGCTACATCTCTACAAAATATGAGAAAAAAATAGCAGGGCATGGTAACATGCACCTATAGTCTTAGCTACTTGGGGAGGCTGAGGCAGGAGGTTTGCTTGAGCCCAGGAACTTTTATTTTCTACCATCATGCTCTCCGAGGCTGCAGTGAGCTGTGATTACACCACTGCACTCCAACCTGGGTAATAGAGCAAGACCTTGTCTCAAAAAAACCAAACAAACTAAAAAGTGCATATTGTAAAATTATCTCTGTCGTATTTTTCTTTGTGCAGCAGACAATGATAACTATGAAGTTTTATTCAATTTGGAGGAACTTAAGTTAGACCAGCCCTTCATTGATTGTATCAGGGTTGCTCCAGATGAAAAATATGTGGCTGCCAAGATAAGAACTGAAGATTCTGAAGCATCTACCTGTGTAATTGTAAAGCTCAGTGATCAGCCTGTTATGGAAGCTTCTTTCCCAAATGTGTCCAGTTTTGGTAAGCCAACAATCAAAATAGTCTTGCTGCTTTAACTATATATCTAAATGAGTAATTTTAAAACAATGCCCATGTTTTCAGAAGAGTTATAATCAGAGTCCAAATGTATTATATATTGGTAATGCTTTGACAATATATTATTGGGAATAAATTTTTGCACATAAGTTCCTTCTTAATATTTTAATCAACTTTAAGCTTGGATATATTTTTATTTATTAAATTTATATTAAAATTTAATTTTACAGAGTTATTACAGAAAACTTCTCAAAGTCACTGCCAAGGAATTTTATTTTTATGTGTGTGGGGGGGTAGGGGGTTGCAACAGATTTTATGGAAAATTTGACTAATGAATTTAATTTTTTATTTCAGATTAATATGAATAAACAATTAGGTTATAATGTTTGCATTTTTTAGGTACAGTCCCTGGTGCAGTCCCACACCCAGAAGGTGTTCCATATACCCTTACATTGTGCCCACTGCCAAGGAATTGTAAAATATGTTGAACAAACTTATTCATCAGTGAAAGCTGTGACATTTTTAATAACAGAACTAACTTTAAATTGTATCATTTATCATTGAGTGGGACATATATATTCATATTTTGTCCTTTTTATTTTCTACCATTATGTTCTCTATTGTATAAATATTTTTTGCAGTGAATTAAAATTATACCATTAATCTAATGGATTCTGAGACATTTTGTAGTTTTTAACCTCTAAAATCAGGATGCATATTATACAATGATGACTTACAGTCACTGTCAACAATGAGGCGGTTGTGATGTAATTATGTGCAAACTTCCATGGACAACTTCTGGTGAGATCAAGAACCAACATTAAAATATATTTAGTTGTTGGAGATATCCTGGGGCTTGAAAACAGAAAAGATTCAGGCACGCAAGAGAATGTTGATGTCATATCTGTTTAGACTTAAAGTTTCAAGTTGAAGATTCAGATATAATTCATGTCCTGAAATTGAATGTAACGTTACCCACTAAATATTGAACATTGAATTCTTATTGAGAAACGTGAGTAACTGAGATAGTAGTGTTTTCTTCCCTGGAAAACTCTGGCTTATACATAATACAGATTAGGTATAGTCAAACTTCCGTTATATTTAGATTTCTAGGGACAGACTTGCACATCTATTTTCTTTGGCATTCAAACGTAGAATGTGCTGACTCTTTTTTTTTTCTTAACTGTGTACTGGTGGCTATGTCTTATTCTTTAATTATTTTCTTCAGAATGGGTAAAGGATGAAGAAGAAGAAGATGTTTTATTCTACACCTTCCAGAGGAACCTTCGCTGTAATGATGTATATCGAGCCACTTTTGGTGATAACAAACGTAATGAACGTTTTTACACAGAAAAGGACCCAAGGTACTAGAATGATACCATTAAATACATTGTAATTTCTTTTGTTTTTGAAAGTACTGATCTTGGTTGACTTAAAATGTTGACTTCTTGTTGGAAAATGGTCGTTCTTTTATTAGTTGTTTGTATTCAGATTTGGAGTCTGGTTATATTCAAACTCCAAATCTGAATACAAACAACTAATAAAAGAATGACCATTTACCAGAGTAAATACAAATATACCGTTAGACTGCAAATACTGAGTTATTAATATTCTTTCTGGGCTCGCGCCTGTAGCACAAGCAGCTAGGGCGCCAGCCACATACACCGGAGCTGGTGGGTTCAAATCCAGCCAGGCCCACCAAACAACAATGACAACTACAACCAAAAAGTAGCCTGGAAGCGGGCGCCTGTAGTCCCAGCTACCTGGAAGTCTGAGGCAAGAGAATCGCTTAAGCCCAAGAGTTTGAGGTTGCTGTGACCTGTAACACCACGGCACTCTACCCAGGACGACAGCTTGAGACTCTGTTTCAAAAAAATATATTCTTTCTGGACTGTGACACATGAGAGTAATTGTTAAAAAAAAAAAAAAAAAAAAAAAAACATCTAATAGAGTTGCTGTATACCAATTATAAATCTCTTAATGTCATAACTAGAATACCATACTACCATGTATCAGTTGCCCAGAATTCACTCACTGTTCATTTCATACAAATATGAAATGGTCTAGGAGTATGTGGGGGAGGGAGAGGAGGGTGGCTCTGCTGTGATCTTGCAGTTTGGTTTCTCACCAGTTTCCTCTAGCTATCCTCCCAAAATGGCTGTACTGTTGTTATGGTCATGAAGATTCCTTCTCTATACCAACATATGAAATTTCCATAAAAAATTTTAAATTTCATATGTCAGCATACATTCCTGAGAGATTTAAAGACTCAACTGTAAAAACAAAATTATTTTTAAAATGAGATAAAAGTATTTTACTCAACTTGGAATATTTTCTTTTTTTTATTTTTTTTTTTTATTTTTGAGGATTCATTGAGGGTACAAGAAACCAGGTTACACTTATTGCATTTTCAACTTGGAATATTTTCAAACCACAAAATCAATAGAAGAAATTACGAAGGGTAGTACCAGTGGTTTTTATTATTTAAAATATTAAACTCTTAACTCAAAAATTATTCAAAGCAAATAAAATCTAGACAGCATAATGGAGAATATTTTCAACAATATCATTAATTTATATACTAATAATTTAAACTACATTCCAAGTTTAAAATGGACACAGACATTTCTTTTACAAAAGAAATATAGTTGGCAAATAAACATGGTAATGTAATCCAATGCAGAAGAAATTTTGCCAAAATATAATAAATGGTGCTTATCTCTAGATAGTGAGATTGAAGGTTATCACCCCTCTCAATAGTTTTTAGTATCTCCAGTATAAATTACTTTTATAATAAGGAAAAATGTAAACATAACATTTAAAGCTGCACAGTATGTCAGTATGAATTAATACAGTGCTCTAAGGATGTTGTTTGGATATATTAAATCATAAAAACACTTTTTAATCATTAAATTAGCATTTCCAGTTCTAGGAAATAATTGTAAAGATCAGGAAAGGGGAAACTGCCTTCATGAATATGTTCCTTGATGTTCTTTATTATAATGAAATATTAAAATCAAATTTTAAAGAACTAAAAATTCAACCTGATAGGTAGCCATTAAAAATAATAATTATCAGGGGCAGTGCCTGTGGCTCAGTGGGTAGGGCGCTGGCCCCATATACCAAGGATAGCAGGTTCAAACCCAACCCCAGCCAAACTGCAACAAAAAAATAGCTGGGCATTGCAACAGGCGCCTGTAGTCCCAGCTACTCTGGAGGCTGAGGCAAGAGAATTGCCTAAGCCCAGGAGTTGGAGGTTGCTGTGAGCTGTGTGATGCCACGGCACTCTACCGAGGGCAATAAAGTGAGATTCTGTCTCTACAAAATAAAAAAAATCATCATCATCTGGACTTTTAACTAATATAGGAAGAAAGACTGCTATTATGTGAAATGCAGAATCAAAAATTGTATCTATAATTTTTCTTTTTTTTAGACAGAATCTCACTCTTTTGGTCAGGCTAGATAGTGCCCTCGTATCAAACTAGTTCACAGCAACCCTCAAACTCCTGGTTTTAAGTGATTCTCCTGTCTCAGCCTCCTGAGTAGCTGGGACTACAGCTGTCCACCACAATGCTTAGCTAATTTTTTCTGTTTTTAGTAGAGACAGGGGTCTCCCTCTTGCTCAGGCTGGTCCCGAACTTCTGAGCTCAGGGATCCTCCCAGCTCAGCCTCCCAGAGTGTTAACGCTAGGATTACAGATGTGAGCTACTGTACTTGGCCTATAATTACTTCTTTTTAAAGACATGTCTGAGATATAAATAAACCTTAGAAGTAAAGGTAGAAAAAGTAAAATAGTACATTCTTACAGTGTGTTAAGTTAGTGATATTCTGAGAATTTTTTCTTCACATTGTTCTATTTTGTGGTAAAAACTTGGAGAAGGGGAACAATGCAATATACATATGGAGAAAGAGCAAAAAAGAATAAGAGGGCTGGGCGCAGTGGCTCATTCCTATAATCCAAACTCTCTGGGAGGCCCAGGCAGGTGGATTGCTTGAGCTCAAAAGTTCCAGACCAGCTTGAGCAAGAGCAGGCAAGACCCTATCTCTAGGCTCGGCAAGCCGCGAAGGCGCCAGCCACAAACACCTGAACTGGCAGGTTCGAATTTGGCCCGGGCTCACCAAACAACAATGATGGCTGCAACCAAAAAATAGCTGGGCTTTAAGGCAGGCACCTGTAGTCCCAGCTACTTGGGAGGCGGAGGCAGGAGAATCACTTGAGCCCAGGAGTTGGAGGTTGCTGTGAGCTATGATGCTACAGCACTCTACCCAGAGCGACAGCTTGAGGCTCTGGCTCAAAAAAAAAAAAAAAAAAGAAAAAGAAAAGACCCCATCTCTAAAAAAATAGCCCAGCATTGTGGCAGGCACCTGTGGTCCCAGCTACTCAGGAGGCTGAGGCAAGACAAGCACTTGAGCCCAAGAGTTTGAGGCTATGATGCCATGGCGCTCAACCCCAGGGCAACTGAGTTGAGACTCTGTCTCCAAAAAAAGAATAAAGTCTGGTCTCTTTTCTTTCTTTTTATTTTGGATCTCCTCTGGAAAGTTTAGTTCTTTTCAGCATAAAGCTACATTATGTATTAATGTGATAAAATGAGATGATGTCTAATAGTATACCTTGAAATGCATCCAAATAAAGATTAATGAATGCACTAGCAAAATGTTAACATTGATAGCATCTAGATAGTGGGTATATGGGTGTTCGCGTTATGTTCTTTAAACTTTTCTGTATGTTTGAGAAACATAATAAAAGTTTAGAAATAAATGATTTTCCCTCGGGGTGGGCAATGAGAAAAATAATAGACAATTGTTAAATTTACAAGCAATATCCACTAAAGAATTATTTTTTTATTTTCCATCTGCATTATAAATTAACATGATTACTGTCTTAGCTTGCTGGGTTGTAAAAAAGGGGGTGGGGTGGGGAATTAACATGTTTCTGAGCTAATATCATTAAGAAGGTAGCATGTATCTGAAATTTACTAGGATATTCTATTTCTCTCTCTCTCTAGCTACTTTGTTTTCCTTTATCTTACAAAAGACAGTCGCTTCCTCACCATAAATATTATGAACAAGACCACTTCTGAAGTGTGGTTAATAGATGGCCTGAGCCCTTGGGACCCACCTGTACTTATCCAGAAGCGAATACCTGGGGTCCTTTACTATGTTGAACACAGAGATGACGAATTATACATTCTCACTAATGTTGGAGAACCAACAGAATTCAAGGTATTCCTATATTCTCCATGTCCTCATCTGGACTAGGAAGTGTCACCCTTCTGTCAACATTTCTTGCTTCAAGAGTTCATTGTTTTGTAGGCTTTGGTAAAGTATGAAAATTGATGCCAGCTTCCTATGTATACCAAGCCCATTTCTCTTCTCTTAGAACTAATGCTCTGTGTATTTTAATTATGCCTAAAAGATTAGAAAATAAAACATACTCAATCCTGATTACATGTATCAAAGCCAAACTTAGTGGCTTTAAAGAGCAAACTTCTAACTTGTGATTTGTGAGTTGGCAGTATGGATTGGTCTCACCTAGGCCGTTCTTCTGCAGGTGTCAGTTAGGCTCTCTGTGGCCTCCGTGGTCAGCTGTCGGTGCCCTCACTCCTGTGTGCATTGGTTGGTTGGCTATGTCTCATAGTGTCTCAGCACCTAGCAGACTAGCCAGGGCTCAGTTCACGTGGTGATGGTCATACTTTATTCCTGATGCCATTAGTACCTTCAGCTCTTCATGAAATAGTGAAGACCAGTGTAGTCTAGATTTCAGTGATTTCCTCCTTGGATGCTGGAACCTTCATGTTTTGTTACCTAGATCTGTTCTAACTTTGTTCTATACAGCTAATGAGAACAGCAGCTGATACCCCTGCAATTATGAATTGGGATTTATTTTTCACAATGAAGAGAAATACCAAAGTTGTAGACTTGGACATGTTTAAGGATCACTGTGTTCTGTTCCTAAAGCACAGCAACCTACTTTATGTTAATGTGATTGGTCTGGCTGATGATTCAGTTCGGTCTCTAAAGGTATGTTTAATTTTCAAAAGATACTGTTAATCAAAATATATATGCAGTTTAGCTTAACAGAACATTAAATATTGAGTAATGGCAGTGTTCTTTGTCTTAAAGAAATTTAAATGGAATTTAAATGTATTGACTTGTTCTTCATCAGGTTTAAGAGGACTTGGAGGACTTTGCTTCTAATACAATTTTACTTAAAACATTCTCTTACAGGGCAGCACCCATAGCTCTGTGGGTAGGGCACCGGCCACATGCACCAAGGCTGGCAGGTTTGAACCCAGCCTGGGCCAGCTAAAATTAACAAAGACAACTGCAACCAAAATATAGCTGGGTGTTGTGGCGGGCGCCTGTATTCCCAGCTACTTGGGAGGCAGAGGCAAGAGAATCACTTAAGATCAAGAGTTTGAGGTTGCCGTGAGCCATGATGCCATAGCATTCTACCAAGGGTGATATAGTGAGACTCTGTCTCAAAAAAAAAAAAAAATTCTCTTACAGCATGGACTTCAGAAGTAAAGAGCCATTATATTTCTCTTTTAACATTATCTCTGTATTTGAACTATCTCTACAACTTGAGGTATAGTAATAACTCAGGCCAACTTGGCAGCTAGTGCCTACCCTCCTGCTATTTTAAGCTTCCCCATCTCACATCCCCATTAGAGGCAGTAGTCATACCTACTGCATGCTTTTGACATCATCACCTTCTCTTTGCCCGTGTCCTTACCCATGAGGGATGAGAGCAGGTGAGCCTTGATTTCTTTCAACATGGGGTGTCAGCAATCTCCCCCAGCCACCCAGAGGGGTGATGGTGGTGAGTCTGCCTGGCTGGTTGACTTGTTGATACTGCTTGTGGATACCAGGAAAGATAATCTGTCTTCACAAGTGAGCCTGCTGAAATTAGTGAATGGCAACTTGATTGCCCATATGAAAGTAGCATTAACATATGAGTTAAGAAAGGCACTGAAGGGAGGAGGAATGCCTCCATTGTGTTTGATAAGAAGAATTATTGAGCTAATTGATCAGCAAGCAACACTGACCATTCAGACCTCCCAGTATTGTCAAAATTCCTTTTAACATGCAGTTCCTGTCAATGTAGTGACTGTTCATTGAACTTGTATGGGCAAAATACTGTATTTGGGCATTATAGAGTAGAAAGACAGTAGGACACAATACGGTATCTATCTAGCCATAAGGAGGAGGATAGGGCTTACCATAGTACATAAAGATTTAAATATAATATGGATTTAAATAAGTGCTAGCAAAAACATAAAATGTTCTGTGGGGCTCAGAAGAGAAAGACGACTCAGGGGACTTTGGGTCAGGTTGGTTGAATTTGAAACAAACCAATGAGGATAGATAGGATTTTGACAGGTGGAAAGGGGTTTGGTATTCCAGGATGAGAATGTCTTCAAACAGCTGTAAGCCGGGGAAGTTCAGAAAATGTTCAGGAAACTGCTATTGATTCTGTTATGCTGAAGCAAAATACATTGCTGGAGGGTAAAGCTGTGATTGGATGGTTTTTGACTGCCAGTTTGAGACGTGTATGTGTGAATTCTGAAGTGGGAACCTATGAAACTTTTAGGCGGGGAATGGTTTGAGGAGTGGAGCTGTACTTGATAGGGTCATCTGGCAGCCATATTAAGGTAGACTAGTTTTGAGATTGTTATACTGGTTTAAATAAACAGTGAAAGCCTAAAGTAACTTGACATTCTCCAGTTAATCCCCAAAATCAAATTATCAAATATAATGTCCAGTTTCTATAGTATAGACATACTAAAATAAAAGTGGTGATGGACTTCAAAAGATTTTCTTACTGTCTTCCTCTGCTAGAGTCAAAAGTATTTCTTTTCACTTGCTAATTGATGCCAAATTCAGACATCTTTTATTGGAACACTGGCAGGGAATAGGTCCTTACTGCAATCTATATGAATAGGGATTGGAGAGAATACATAATTTCCAGCTATGCATTTAGTACAACAAAATTCTATGTCAAGAGAATTAGGACTGTCATATGGAGTCCTATGACAGTGCTGTAATATGCTTTTACATAATAGGACCTTTTATAATTTTTGTAAGTATTCCTATTTTTAAAATATGCCTCAGTTTCCATTGTTTTAACTTCCATTAGAACAAACATCTTATCTTTAATTTATTATTTTATTATTATTTAATTTAGTCCATTTTCTGACTCTTCCCAAATTGTAGTACCTACAGTTAAAGAGAATTTTATAGATAGACCCTTTCTGTGAACCTAGATAATATGATTAAATACCCATAGACAGTACCATATACAAAGGACAAAAGTCTTTAACCAAACCATGAGTGCATTATAAAGTATTTACGTATATAATGTCTCTAACAGGCACGCATTTTGAACTCAGTCGCAGCAATAGAAATGTAAACCATTCATATACTTGTGTTCTGTCCTTGGTCATCTTATTGTCTGGTAGCCATTTTTCCCACACACACAAAGAAATTATGACTTAATTGTTTAATTTAAGCAAATTGGGGCATTTTTTGCTCTGTGATAACATTTTATTTAGAGGAGGGGTCTGCATACCCAGGCCCATTTTCTTTGAGTACATGTATCTTAATCATTCTTTCAGTGAAAGGACTGTAGTTTTTTAATAGTGAGTGTTAAAACTGAATCTGTTTCTGTCAAATATCTAAGCACCGGTTGTTAACCTGTGGGTCGCAACCCCTTTGTCAATGAAAATACATTGCGGCATTAGGAAGGTTGAGAACCATTGATGTAACGAATGTCTGCCTATCACCTGGCCAGCTGATTTTTGGGTGCTGTTCATTGATTCACAGATACACTGCAGGGTTATCTCAACAGGATATGTGCCTTACAATATTCTTGAGATAGTTAATATCTATTTCTGTATCAGCGAGACAAACTTTAGAAAGTCCAGAGCTTTAGCTCAGCACCTATAGCTCAAGCGGCTAAGGCGCTAGTCATATACACCAGAGCTGGCGGGTTCAAATACGGCCTGGTCCCACCAAACAGTGACAACTACAACCAAAAAATAGCCGGGCATTGTGGCAGGCACCTGTAGTCCCAGCTATTTGGGAGGCTGAGGCAAGAGAATTGTTTAAGCTCAGGAGTTGGAGGTTGCTGTGAGCTGTAATGCCACAGCACTCTACCCAGTGTGACAGCTTGAGGCTCTGTCTCAAAAAATAAAAAAATTAAAAAAATTAAAAGCCCAGAGCTTTGAAATGGTTTTTGATATGATTAAAACTTCAGCTTTGGTCCATTGGTGGTTTTTTGGTGTTTTTCAACATCTGAAAAACTTTAATTTATTGTGGAACCCTCGGTCTAAAACTAAGACAGCTTACTACATGGATCACTTGGAAACTGTCCTGAAGTCTCACCAGAGGGCAGAAAAACATGTGCTTCTGTGGGTTCAGGAACCTTGACCCTCATTCTGAGGCTTGGTTAGGAGGTTTGTGGCAATGCTTCAGGTCTTAGTCTGCTCACTCGCAGTTATGCTACCAGATTTATAGTTTACATGTTTACTTTTATTTCTTCTGATTATGTCTTATACTTAAATAGACAAATTTCCTTTAAAGTAATCTGAAAAGAATAAATTCGGAACTCTTGGAGAGACACTGCAAATGTGTGTCTTTATTAGTGTTTCATGAAAATAGATTCTTTGGACTAACTAGATGAAATTTGCTTGGAGAACATAAACTTTGTGGCTGTAGTTTCTGCAGGTGAAATAGCATACACTCTAGCACACATTCTCCATCTACCCTTTCTCAGTGGTGCCCCCCAGTCATGTTGCTGGGCCCCTGATTTTCCAAGGAATTTGCTCTTTCTACAATTACTCAGGGAAAGAAAGACAATTTTCCTTTAATGTTCTGACTCGTAGTACCATTTCTAACACCCTGTCAACCTGCTTACCAGAGTCCTTTAAAAGGTGTAGAGAGATGTTAGTGGAAGGTTTGAAACTGGACCCTGCTGCTCTAAGAGAATAAATTTTGATTCCTTTCCTTTTTTCTTAAAGTTAAGAATCTTAAGCATAATAGCTGTTAGTCCCTCAGAGTAGATGTGCCAGGAAAGGTTTTGTTCTGCACAATGGTTAGCCCGGGAGCTAAAGTTAGAAACAGATTATAAATGCTTTAGTGCTGCTGAGCCGTTTGTAGCTCAGGAATAATAACTGTCATCATTGGGGCTATCCAGGCAGCAGGTAAGGACTGGTGGGTAAATTATTAAAAACACGCGCATGTGAGAAATTTCATGTTCTGTGAGAATAGAGATCTTGGAGATGTTGCTATGTTCTAGAATTACTATTTGATTTGCTTTTATTCTTAAACATTTTGTTATTTTCTTGCCCAAGCTTATACCCCAAAATAAACTTTTATGTTAAAGCCTACTTCATACAAATATAGAAGCAAGCTAAATTATTTTCCTATAATTTTTATTTTATTGGTCATTAATGTAGAGGGTTTTTTTTTACTTGAAATATTTTTTGTTGTGATGAAGTAATTCTTAAGTGAGGCATAATATGTAATAGAAGGTAAACTAGATGTCCACATCATCTCATTTGGAGCAGACTCAGAAATTTAATTATACTTAATGTCAAAAGAGTAAAAATAGCTTCTTTTTTTTTTAGCTCCCTCCATGGGCCTGTGGATTCATAATGGATACAAATTATGACCCAAAGAACTGCCCCTTTCAGCTTTGCTCCCCAATACGTCCCCCCAAATATTACACATATAAATTTGCAGAAGGCAAACTGTTTGAGGAAACTGGACATGAAGACCCAATCACAAAGACCAGCCGTGTTTTGCGTCTGGAAGCCAAAAGCAAGGTGGGTCATCTCTTCTTCAGCTCCCATTTACTGGCAGCACCCTGTGTGCCAAATACTGTGCAGCTGCTGGAGTGCCATTAGCATAGTTTCCCAAGGTAGATCTCATATACCCAAGGGACTTTAGGGAATACATGGGTTTTTTTTAACTTTAATACTCATGTATTCATTTTAACATGGATTAGAAAATTTATAATTAACACATCAAGCCCTTTATTTCACATATTATTTATGTCTGTATTTTAAAAGTTGATTTAAAGAAAAAAAATCAAGTAAGTCGGGTACACAGTTGTGGAAAAGAAATTGTGACAGTGATAAGCGGTTGACTAGAGTCAACTAGAGCAATACAGTTTCTGCTCTCATGGAGCTTACATCTAGCAGGGATGTGACAGATGTTGAAGAAATAATTACTAGTGTACCGATTGCTGCAAAGGAAGATGCCCTGAGTGTATATATAGTAAAAGCAAAAGGCAAAGGAAAGAGATCAGGGAGGGTTTCTCCAAGGAAGTGATGTCTCAGGTAAGACCTCTAGGGTGATTGATAGCAGCCTAGAAAGGGGACAGGGGATTTCATTTTGACCCTGAATTTGGGAAGAAATAATACAATTCAAGAACCATACAGGAGGCCGGAATGGTGAAAATGGAGTAAAAGAGGGAGGATTGGCAGGGGGAGGAGCAGAGAAATGAGACATAGGAAAGGAGGTAACAGAGAACCATATTCCAGGTATACTCAATATACAGAATTTACAAATTTGTAAAGTAGGGAACAAATTAATACACAATAACCTTGAATTTAAAGAATTTTCAGACCTTAGCATATCATACCTCAGGTAATTTCACGCTGCCAAGAATGAATTGCCTTTTTATTCTTATGAATTTTTTTCTTTAATTTATTGATTTTCTTTTAATGTCTTAAGTAATATTTTCACCTTCTAGATTTTTTTGTCAACAAAATATATACTTATAGGTGTTTAGTTTTACAATCATGGAATTACAGCACCTACCAAAATGATAAAATTGTTACCCCAAATGCAAAGAACAATCAGATTCTCTACTGGGAGAAGGAACGTAACTGTTCAAGCGCCTGTACGTCTCCACAGGCATTTTTGCACTGCTAATTAATTCCAATCCAGCCTACCACAGGACTAGCTACCGTCTTTACCTCTTTCCTTCACAACTTGTTACCCAGCAAGTTTTTTCAATTGTATAATTGAAGTTGAGGAAAAGGCAGGTGGAAGAGAGGGGGAGGATGAAATTTGTTTTATATAAATCAATCTGTGTCAAGTTTCTGACATAGATAATCTTCCTGTGAAGTAAACAGTTACTTAAGCTTTCTTAACAAGTTTGGTGTGGTAAAGAATTATGAGACGAATTTTTCCTCTTTATTTGATAATACTATATTGTCCCTATTTATTGCCCAAAATGAAGTCTTCAAAATGAGGATAAAAAATTACAGAGAGTTGCCTGGGTATAGCCCTATGTAAACTAGGGGTAGCTTATTATTTTCTTTAAGCAGCATGAAAACCAACTGCTTCAGCCTTTTTCTGTGAAAGGAAATCAGAAGTAGTTTGGGTTGTCTGAATTTTGTCTATATTGAGAGTGCCTAGTTTCAGTCAACTGGGATTGATAAGTTTGAGCTACACTGGGGAAGGGTTATATGACCTAAAAGTAATTTAAGTGTTAAATCACTTTAACCACTTAAAACAATTTTTTGGATAAAGTGAAGTAGGCCTCTATGTATATTTTGAAAAAGAAAGAAAATCAGTACATCAAAAAGATATCTGCACTCCTGTGTTTATTGCAGCATTATTCACAATAAGCAAGATTTGGAATCAACCTAAATGTCTTCTCAGTGGATGAATGGATAAAGAAATCTTGGCACATAAGAGTGGAACTGGAATGTTGCTAACATAAATGAAAAATGCTTGCAATAATGGATCTCCCAATTACCCTGATTTTATTAATATACGTTGTATGCTTGTATTAAAACATCACATGTACCATATAAATGCATACAGCTATTATGTACCCTTAATAATTAGGTGTGTTTTTTTTAATAGGTCTTTGTAGAGGATATGAGTAGGTAACCGTAAAGTCAACAAGAAATTTCAGGTTCTCATAGTTGATAATTATGACTGCAGGAGACAAAATTGAGCTTCTTAAGTTAGCATATTTGTAAATATTTGAAGATGAGAAATGGCTGTATCTAGCCCCAGGCATAGGAAGAATTATATACCAGGATTTCTAACCTTGATAGATATGTTGGTTTGATCTAAAACTTTAAAAATTACAGTAATAGTGAGTAGTGCAGAACTCTTTAAAATTCCATTACTGTCATGAAAAGCTACATTCAATAAAATGTTTTCAGACCAACCTGTTGCTCTTTTCTGGTTAATACTATAGGCCAACAAAATAGCTAAAATCAAAACTATAATTATTTTTAGAGACTGTAATGATTTTATCTTAAATGAATTTGTGCTCAACTTCAATAGGTAGCAGATAAGGGTGAGGGAGTATACTTCAGTGTATTTTAAATTGTGAGTAAAAGTGTTTAGAAAGATTTTTCTTTATGTGCATAGTAATTCTTCATTTCCAGGATGGAAAATTAGTGCCAATGACTATTTTCCACAAAACGGACTCCGAGGACTTGCAGAAGAAACCTCTCTTGGTACACGTTTATGGAGCTTATGGAATGGATTTGAAAATGAATTTCAGACCTGAGAGGCGCGTGTTAGTGGACGATGGGTGGATATTAGCATATTGCCATGTTCGGTAAGTCAATGTATTTTACCTGGCATGTGAGTGCTAGAGCATTGTGACAAATGTTTAGAATCACTCTATCAGGGAGCAAAAGGTTATTTTCTCATTTATATTGTTGGATTTATGTATTCCTAAACATGTGGTACACAGCTTGTTCTGTAACAGATTAGTTCAGTGGTTCTCCATCTTCCTAATGCCACAATGTATTTTCATTGTTAAAAAGGGGTTGCAACCCACAGGTTAAGAACCGCTGGATTAATTGATTCAAAAAAAGAAAAAAATAGATTTTTAGAAATTTTGAATAAATGTACCAGAATCTGTACTTATTTAGTAACATTATTATTTCCATTTAATTCTTCTGAAATTAGGTTTATGCAGCTTCTCAAACTATATTCCTTTATTCCATCTAACTACCATTTTAAAGTCATCCATTGTGCTAAGTGCCTGTAGTCCCAGCTACTCAGGATGCTGAGGCAGGAGGATCACTTGAGCTCAAGAGTTCAAGACCAACCTGGGCAACATAGCAAGATTCCATCTCTAAAAAAAATAGATAAAAATTTTAAGATTTTTATCCCTTCCCTTGAACACCCCCACAAAAAAACTTCCATTTTACTTAGTTGTTTTCAAGACACAAATGTTATGTTTCTGCTTAAAATTGTTTTCCACCTCCCCATCTCTAGGGCAAGCTCCACATTCCTCAGTATAGTACTCCTAAGGGTATGGGTGATCCCTGGAGTAGCAGTTATCATCACGTCCTTTCAAATGACATGTTTTGTTACCTCCTTGCCTTTATACCTGCTGTGTCATAGCTGTGTCTGGATGCCTTCCCTTTCTTTGCCCTTCTGGAAACTCAAATTTTTTCTTCACATCTCAGCCTAGGCATCATCTCCTTAAGCATTTGTGTTCCTGACTATGTACATCCCCCTAACCTGACATACAGATGTTCTTTCCTCTGTGGTAGTATCTTTAATACACTTGTATTACAGCAGTGACCACATTGCTTAGTAACTCTTTATTTTAAGAGTTAAGATTAAGATCTTAACTAAAATTAAGATCTCCAGGGCAGGGGATTTTTGCTTATTTATATTTTTAAGGTCTGCAATTAGTACAGTCCCTGATGAATAATAAGCAAGCACTCAAAACAAACTTGTTGCACCAGTTTTTTATTGTCTAAAAGCTTTGATTTCTAGTAAACTTTTTCTCTAAGGAACTAAACACTTTAGGCCTTGCAGGCCACACGCAGTCTTTGTTAAATATTTCTTTTTGTTTCCTCCCAACCTTTAAAAAGTAAAAACCATTCTTAGCTTCAGAGCCATAGGAAAACAGACCTCTGGGTATAGTTTGCTGACTCCAGCCTACATCAGTAACAATTTTTCCAGTAAAACTTTTTTGCCCTTTTATTTCAGGGGTGGTGGTGAGTTAGGCCTCCAGTGGCATGCTGATGGCCGCCTAACTAAAAAACTCAATGGCCTTGCTGACTTAGAGGCTTGCATTAAGACGCTTCATGGCCAAGGCTTTTCTCAGCCAAGTCTAACCACCCTGACTGCTTTCAGTGCTGGAGGGGTGCTTGCGGGAGCATTGTGTAACTCTAATCCAGAGCTCCTGAGAGCTGTAACTTTGGAGGTAAGTACACTCTTGTCTGTGTTTACAGAATGGGGAAGGTATGAAGCCATAGGCAGCTTTAAAACAAAATTTTTTATAGTTTTACCATAGCAAAGGAGCATGACAAAGCTTTTAAGTTTAAAACACAGAATTTTGTTTTGTGCTGTGAAAGAACTTCTAAATTTGTTTTAATCCGGTTATTTTCTGTTATTCTTCTTTAGCAATGTTCTTTTTATTAATTTTTAAGGATTTGCTCTGAAAGATATTAATGGGTATTCCCATTGGTCATTTTTAATTTATAGGAACATTTAGAATTGGTAGAAAAGAGTAGAAGCATGTACAATTCAGGTCCACGGAGTCAGAGTAAACCATGGCTCCGGAATGTACCAAATCCTCTTGATTTCTAGGCAGGTTGACAGTCTGCTGCCCGTCAATATGTCAATCCTGAATGTAGGGGCTATTTTTAGATTCCTCTCTCTTTTTTTTGAGACAGGGTCTGTCTTTGTTGCCCAGGCTGGAGTACAGTGGTCCAATCATAGCTCACTGTAACCTCAAGCTCCTGGCCTCCCCAGAGCACTGGGATTACAGGCGTGAGCAACTGTGCCCAGCAGTGATCCCCTATTCTTAATGGTTTTAGCGGTGTTTTTTTTTTGTACTTCAATTGAAATATCTTATGCTGCTCTGAAAATGCTCCTGGTGTCCAAAATTATGAAATTATAACAGTTGGTTTCATCACCAGCATTCTCCAGCTTCCCGGTTAGACATTCTGAAAAGTGATGACTGACAGGGGAGAGAATAAATTACTTCTGTGTATTTTTTATTTTGAGGGTGAGGGGGGGGCTTGTATTAAGTAAGTTTTACATGCTCTAATCTGTAAATCTGTTCTTAAGATAAATACAAATACTGAGTATGGAGGAAAACCTCCTATGCACAGAAATAATAATGGCAGGATTATTTACATCATAAAGAAAAAACAACTTTTGACTTTTAGAAAAGAAAAGAAATAGAAATGTTTAAGGAGATTTATCTAAAATTGCTTATTAGAGTGAAGAATTAAAAGAGACAACCTAAATACCCCACAATGGGGGATTCGTGTACGAGTCACAGTTCTTAATTACAAGCTTCAAAAACTCTAATTTAAACAGAAAAGGAATTCATTAAAGGTTATTAGGACACATGGGTATGTTCAGAACCAGTGTAGAGGCTGTGCATCCAGAGACATGGGATGGGCCCAGTGAAACTATTACTACCCCTTCTGCAGAGCACGAATCACTTCACACCCTGCCATTCTTGTTTCTTGAAAGTAGATACAGCTATGGTACTTCTGATAGAGTTCTTCCTGATCACTACCATTTTGGGGTTTTTTTGTTTTTTTGTTTCATTCTTAAATCATAGCTATGTACATTAATGCGATCATGGGGCACCATACACTGGTTTTATAGACCATTTGACACATTTTCATCACACTGGTTAAAATAGCCTTCCTGGCATTTTCTTAGTTATTGTGTTAAGACATTTACATTCTACATTTACTAAGTTTCACATATACCCTTGTAAAATGCACCGCAGGTGTAATCCCACCAATTACCCTCCCTCCGTCCATCTCCCCCCTCCCTCCCCTCCCTCCCTCTTCCCCTATTCTTAGGTTATAACTGGGTTATAGCTTTCATGTGAAAGCCATAAATTAGTTTCATAGTAGGGCTGAGTACATTGGATACTTTTCCTTCCATTCTTGAGGTACTTTACTAAGAAAAATATGTTCCAGCTCCATCCATGTAAACATGAAAGAGGTAAAGTCTCCATCTTTCTTTAAGGCTGCATAATATTCCATGGTGTACATATACCACAATTTATTAATCTATTCATGGGTCGACAGGCACTTGGGCTTCTTCCATGATTTGGCAATTATGAATTGGGCTGCAATAAACATTCTGATATAAATATCTTTGTTATAATGTGATTTTTGGTCTTCTGGATATATACCTAGTAGAGGAATTGTAAGATCGAATGGCAGGTCTATTTTTAGATCTCTAAGTGTTCTCCAAACATCTTTCCAAAAGGAATGTATTAGTTTGCATTCCCACCAGCAGTGTATTCTCCACATCCACGCCAACATCTCTGGTTTCGGAATTTTGTGATATGGGCTAATCTTACTGGAGTTAGATGATATTTCAAAGTAGCTCTATAAGTCAATATTTATTGCATGATATTAAAAATAAAATTTCAAATATTTATTAATTCATTAAAAATAACAGTAATAAAACATAAATAAAAACATTTTTATGAAAAATAACTATTAGTGAGAAGAGTAGCATTGTCTTGCCTTTTTTGTAATTTTTTTAACATCTGGATTAATGTTTAATGAAAGATAACTGGATTCTCATGTTTGTTTCTGCATTTAATCTTTTATGATAGAGTATGTCATTAGCTTCTAGAAAACTCCATTATATACCTGTGAGCAAATGAGAGTGAAAAAGGCAAAAGAGCTTTGATCTCAGTGATACCCTGAAAGGATTTGTTAGACGTCTAGGGTTTTGGAGTTACATTTTGAAAACCTTTGGATAATTTCATTTACAGACTAGAAAAAAGAGGCTCAGAGAAGTAAAGTGACTTGTCTGGGGTGAGTCAGTGACAGTGCTGGAGTTGGAACTCAGGTTCCTGTACAGGATCACTGCATGGGTTTCCATGATATCCATTCCACACTTCTAATCATCAGGATTCAAGTACACTGCTCACATTGTGGTCCAAAGACTTGACAAAATGCCAGGTCTCTGCTTGTTACCTACCATGAAAACCTGGCTTCCGATGAGCTCCCAGACTTTAGGAGATGAAGAAATTGGTGTAAAAAAACAGCCCTCAGAAAGAGCACAGGGTAAGAACATGTGATCCAGGAGATCTTTTCCTTGTCTTTACATCAGTGTGTGTGTGCTGCTCTGAAGCTTTATGTGCTGGAGATTCATTATAGAAAAATAAACCAACAAATCAGAACACAAGAGGACATGATTGGTTCACACCAGTCCCTTCTCAGCGTGTCCTGGTTAGATCAGATGGGCAATTCTAGAAGTACCAGTCTCCATTATTGCCTTTAATTTCCCCATGGTCCAGACCAACATTGTCCTTTCTCTTTGTTATGCTTTTGGCAGAAAGTCATTCCCTCATGGTTACACTTAATTGGAATCCAATCCAAAGGGGGAGGATATGGGCTGCCATGTTGTGGCACTTTCCTAAGCCAGTTCTTTGGGGAATACCTGTGTTCAGTTGATAAAATGATGTAATACAAGGCTTGTTGCACAGTACAGAGTAGTAGGGGAGGAACATGATTTTAAACGTCTTTAAGGTCTGATTTTAATGAAACAAAAATTGTATTTTTTATTCAAATATTTACTTGAATATATATGTATAATGTGTATACTATACATGTATACAGTGTATGTCTGTGTATAGACATGTACTTTTCATCTCAAAGTTAAATGATCTCTAGATAATTATGGTAGTGAACCCTCTCTTCTCTTAGAGCAAGTGATTGTGACTTTTAGAGAAATATCTGAAAAATATTGAAATCATTGCGTGATAAAGTTGGAGTATAAACTGGAGCTTTCATTTGATTGACAGGCTCTGAGTATGTGCATCTTAACACATTAAAAACCTCCGGATTATTTGAATAAATGATTGATTTCTGAAAGTTTTCAAAAATCAAAAATAAAATGCTATGTACATATCAAGTGGATTATTTTCCCTTCGGATTGAAGAATTCCATGTTGTGTAGTCCTTAGCCTTTATACCTCATGTTGTGAAATGTAAGTGCCTAGGTAAGTTATTTTCATCTGACAATATTGATGCTGTTGGGAACTTAGCTCATTCATTCTTTTGTTGTAAGGTGGGGCTATTCCCTCTTCCAAAGGGAGTTGGAGAAAATAACTAGACAGCATTCTATTATTCTGTTTTCCATTTTTTTCTGATTTCATGGAGTATTCTTCTTCTCAGATGAGTGGAATTGCAACCCTTTTTGCTTGACAGCCAAAAACAAACCTCAAGCTGTCCAGAAGATCGAGTGCCATTTTATTCCTCTGTTGAAATTCCTGGTGATACGGGCAAAACATCAGGAAGTTCTCCCAAGAGAAGACTTTCTGAGCTTTCATAATATCAGGACTGACATTTTGAACTGAGTTTGTATACCATAAGACTTTTTTTCTTTGCAAATATGATATTAATCAACTTTCCTTACCAAAATAATTATAAAGAAATAGCCCACTGTCTCCCAACCAACCTCAGAATGTTTTTCTGAATTTAGAGATTTGTTGTTCAAAGTTTTCACAATAATTTAGGAAGTTCCTTAGATGCCTCTTCAAATCTTATTCTCTATGTCCCCCAACCCTTGGGGACCACTAACCCCCTATTTTTAATTAACCATTCCCTTGTTTTTTTATTTCCCGATTTTTAACTTTATGTAAATGGAATCATGCCCTGAACATTATTCTGTGACATTTTTCCTGAAATGTTATGCTCTTAAAGATTCATCCATTGCTGTAAATTCGTCATGTTTTAAAATTGAAAGAATCATAACCACTAGCCTAAGGTAAGTGGGCACTTCATTTTCACCTTGTAAAAAAAAAAAAAGAAGAAGAACTCATGAAGCTTTTTTCCTTTGGCTGCTTATTCCTGTCAAGTTGTACATGCTATGGTTTATTTTTATTTCATAAAAGCCAATTCTGTCTACTCATGATTAGTTGAGAGGCATTCTGGCATTGTCACTTATCAATCTCAAGCAAACAAATCTTTAAAAATCCATGTTTACTTATGATTCTGGCATGTTTCCTTTGATAGGTTAGCTTAAAAATTGGTTAGAAATATTTTAAAGTATTTACAAAAAGGGTAGAATGTGAAAGAATGGAACAATACTATTTTTAATCTTACGTTTGCTAATAGCAAAAAAGAAGAAAGATAGACATTTTTACAAGTTTGGACACCTAAAAAATCCCAGTGACAACGAATAGGTCCTTGACAGTTATGAATGGTGGACTAGTTGCATTAAAGCAATGAAGGAGCTATTAGCAGGTTTGCAACTGGGTTTGCATAAATCATCAACCTAACACAGAATGGCGCTGTAAGAGCAGGCCACACCCCAAGCAGCCACGTGCTTCCTCTTCGCCTGGACACCATGAATCTTCAGCATTGTAGAAATATTGGAAATACTATTTTTTGTCACTTTAAGTTGCCTAAACCCTTTAAATATATATTTAAATAGTAAATATATTTAGTTTAAAGTTCAATACACATTTTTCTTAAACTAACACTACTATTATTATATGTGCGCTGTTTGGCAGCTTTGAAATTAGGGTATATATTTGAAATCTTAAATGGAATTGACCTTTCATATCACTTTTGAATAGGTGCAATATGACTAACTTCTGGAATCTTTTCAGTTATTATATAATTCTTCTAATATGGTGCCATTAAACTTGTAGGAGGTGGAAGCCATTACAAAAAGCCCATTTCAGTTTGTTAAAACTCTTATGAAAATGATTTATTTAATTTCCGCATATAAATAATATAACCCCAAAGCAGGGAAGGAGTTACTAAAATGTAATTCTGTACTAAATTAAAAGAGTGTTTTCATTTTGCCTCTCTTATGATAGTTGAATAATATATGCTGTACTAGATGGATGTCTGGTGTGAAGAACAAAGATCAAAAAATGTATGTTTGGAATGGTAAATTATATGTGAAAGATCTATAAATAGCTTAATAAATATATTCTTGCATGTAAAAAGCAGAAAATTGCAGGCTACAAAGTAGCTTATCCCAGTGGTGCAGGTTTGAAATCACCTTTGGAGCACCATACGATTTATAGCTCTTGCATATGAAACTTCAGGTTTTATAAAAAAAGTCCTTTTGAGAATGTATTTATATGTTTATTTTAAGTCCCATTTCATTCCGGAAATTATTTTAAGTGGCATATATATCTTTTATTCAGTTTAGTGTGGCAGAATTTATCCTGGAGGTAATCAGCGAGGAGAGAAAATGTGAGAAGGGAAATGAAAGCCAGGGACCATGTGTCCGCAGTCCTGTGTACCTGCTAGCCTGTTTCCTAGCGTTGTCCCATAAATGTGTCTCTGAGTTTCCTTGCAACTATGGTAAGAGGAAAAGGACCTTGCTTATGTGACAATATAAAAACAAGTTTTACGCCTGGGACCAGTCCAGGACTTTGCTGATTCTGAGAGCTGGAAAAAGTTTCTTTTTTCTTTTCTTTTCTTTCTTTTTTTTTTTTTTTTAATTTAAAGCTAAGAGTCTTTGTTCTGTGGTCTTGACTTTATGTGCACTCTTAGACATGTTTTGGGACTCTTACAAAGAAGAATGTTTGCTTTAAATATTCTTTTTTTCCTTTTCTTTTCTTTTTATTTATTTATTTTTTAATTATAGATAAAAATATGCACCATAGATGTGGCCCAACCCATTACCCTCCCTCCACCCAAACCACCCCCCTCCCTTCCCCTTCCTTGGTCCTTTCCCCATAGTCTTGTGGTATAGTTGGGTTATAGCCTTCATGTGA